>SJYV01034880.1:0-27626 GCA_006410875.1 Neotragus pygmaeus | reverse complement strand
GAATGATGCTAAAGCTGAAACTCTAGTACTTTGGTCACCTCATGCAAAGAGTTGACTCATTGGAAAAGACTCTGATGCTGGGAGGGATTGGGGGCAGGAGGAGAAGGGGACGACCAAGGATGAGATGGCTGGATGGCATCACTGACTCGATGGACGTGAGTCTGAGTGAACTCCGGGAGTTGGTGATGGACAGGGAGGCCTGGCGTGCTGCGACTCATGGGGTCACAAAGAGTCGGACACGACTGAGCGACTGAACTAAACTGAACTGTATAAATTGTATGTACATATACATAGTATCATATGGTTACATGTAATATATTTTGTCATATGTACACTCTGTGTTAGTTGGTCAGTTGTGTTCAACTCTTTGCAACCCCATAGACTGTAGCTCGCCAGGCTCTTCTGTCCGTGCTGTCCATGGGATTCTCCAGGCAAGAATACTGGAGTGGGTTGCCATTCTCTTCTCAAGGGGATCATCCCAACCCAGGAATCAAACCTGAGTCTCCTGCTTTGCAGGCAGATTCTTTACCATCTGAGCCACCAGGGGTCATTTATATTTTTATGTAATGTCGTATGGTCACATATATGTGTATAATGAAATACGCTGTTACTGCTGCTACTGCTAAGTCACTTCAGTTGTGTCCAACTCTTGGCAGAAAGTGAAGACCCCATACACGGCAGCCCACCAGGCTCCACCATCCCTGGGATTCTCCAGGCAAGAACACTGGAGTGGGTTGTCGTTTCCTTCTCCAAGGCATGAAAGTGAAAGGTGAAAGGGAAGTCACTCGGTTGTGTCCAACTTGTAGCAACCCCATGGACTGCAGCCTTCCAGGCTCCTCCGCCCATGGGATTTTCCAGGCAAGAGTACTGGAGTGGGGTGCCATTGCCTTCTCCGAATGAAATGTGCTAGGAGCAGTAAAAAACAGCATAAGGAAACAGAGGACAATGTGTGGAGGACTGCTATTCTGGTAGAATGGTCAAGAAAGGTCTTTGTGAGGTGGAACAGAAACACGAATGAAGTAGAAGAGAAAGCCGTANGAAATGTGCTAGGAGCAGTAAAAAACAGCATAAGGAAACAGAGGACAATGTGTGGAGGACTGCTATTCTGGTAGAATGGTCAAGAAAGGTCTTTGTGAGGTGGAACAGAAACACGAATGAAGTAGAAGAGAAAGCCGTATGCGTATTCCAAGTGCCTCAAGAAAAGCAAACAGGGAGTACATGGCCCTGAAGCAGAAACAGGCTTTGTGTATTCTAGGAACAGGAAAGAGAGCAGCGTGACTTCAGCAGAGTGAACAGGATGGGTGAAGCCATAAAAATGAGATCAGACCATGGGAGGGAAGCACCAAGTCCTGGACATCTTCTAGGCTTTGGTGAAAAATCTGGATTCAGGATCATGCGGAGCTGTTAGAGGAGTTTCCCGAGGGTGACATAAATAGATTTTTCCTTTAGAGGATTTATTTTGACTTGTGTGAGACAGTGGATTGTCAGAGAACAGTGGGAGAATCAAGAAGACAAGTTAAACTTGTCCTGCACTGGGACTGACAAAGGATGATGTTGATTTAGACTAGATGGTGGTAGATGAAATAATATCAGCATACTAAAGATATATTCTGATTGTTGTTAAACTTAACACTGGAAATAGCAGAAAGAAAGAAACCAAGAATGAATCCACATATTTTTGGAACTGAACCGAACTGAACTGAGAGAGAGCTAAGGGCTTCCCTGGTAGCTCAGACAGTAAAGAATCTGCCTGCAATGTGGGAGACCTAGGTTCTATCTCTGGGTTGGGAAGATCCCCTGGAGGAGGGCATGGCAACCTACTCCAGTATTCTTACCTGGAGAATCCCACAGAGAGAAGAGCCGAGCAGGCCACAGTCCATGGGGTTGCGAAGAGTCGGACACGACTGAGTGATTAAGCACAGCACAGAGAGAGGTAAATCAATTTAGTAAAAAAGTTTTTGAGTATGCGAAAAGAGTAAGTTACATTTTTTAAAAACTTTTAATGGTGGTTTGCATTTAGATGCACACAAGTTTATCCGGTGCAACACAAGAGAATACAGAGTACATGGGTGCAGATGCAGATGAGCTGGCAATTTCAAAATTGGAGATAGATGATCAGAATTTTACTTGTGATCATTTCTATTCTTTCCGTGAAATAAGAAGCAATGTCATCAGTAGACAGAAAAGAGAGAAAGGGCATTGTTTATAGAAATGATGACCTGGGAGAGTGAGAAAATAAAATCACTTGAGCAATACAGCAGCAGTGCATAGAGGCTGTGTTTGCAGCTAAGTCTGCAGTCGTGAATTTAAAGTGAATCTGTTGGCATGGTCACATGTGTTTCACCAGTCACCTTCTTAATTTCAATGCAAAGGAATGTAAATTCCCCAATAGCAGCAACATATGGTTTTTGTTAACCACAGGACAGCGTCTGGTACAAAATATGCATTAGAATATATGTGGACTGACTAAATAATATCCATCTTCTCCACTTGACTGCTTTGCTTCACAATATCCCCAGTACTTAATACAGAGCCTGGTTCATAGTAGGCTTAAATATTAACTGAATGGATGAAGGAGCCAATTAATCAATCTCTTTTTTTTTCCTTCACTTCTGAAATTTACCCCCAACTTCCTACTGAACAGCTTCCCTGAATTTCACAAGAAAGTCTCAAAGCCAACATACCTAAGATTCTACCTGACAATTTCCTGTCTCTTATTAGCAAGATAACCTACAAGAGCCCCAGTGAGAAACCTAGAGTTATTCTCTATTTATCATCTCCAAAACAGAGAAGTCCATAACTAGTTTATGCATTTTTGAGCAAAATAAATGAAATGAAGTGCTTAACACAATGCCTAACATATAGTACCTGCAAACATTAGCTATTCCTGGCATTCAGTGATTACAACATACACATCTTTTCATATGATGACATATTTTACATAATTTAATTGGAAAAGCTTTTTCTTTAAGTAATGTATTAAATAATTGGGTCCTTTATATCAATAGTGCATCAAACAAGGTAAAAAGGAGTACTGTAACTTTTCTCTTAGTACGTTCATCAATATTAAACTAGTAATTGTCATGTCCAATACACTTAAAATCTACATTTTTCACCCTCTCCCGACTGCTGCAATGTTACTTTGAGTTCTAATTTTCTCTATATATTTAAAATGAATTTTGCACCTGTCTGTGAATCAGCTAGGGATTCCTCTGGCAATAAATAACAGAAAAGCAACTAGCAATTGCTGAACAAATAGGGAAGAAGTCCATAGGTTGACATTCCAAGGTTGACACAATTACCCAATAATACTGACAGAGACCAAGGCCCTTTCTATCGTTTGGACCTGCTTAGCATGCAGACCTTGATCATCCAGTTCATTGCTTTGTCAACTCAAGATGGCCATTGAAACTTTAAGGGTTACATTCAGCTTCCATGCAGAAAGAATAAATAAAAACGTTCATTGCTGTGTCTTCTGAAACATTTTCTTTTTGTTAAGAAACCAAAAGTTTTCTACAAACCCACCCAGAAGTTTTCCATTTAAATGTCACTGGCCAGACTAGATCAAACAGCTACCCATAGTTTGAAGATGGCTAAGGAGAAAGAATGAAACTAAGCCATGCCCGTGGGGCAACCCAAGATGGGCAGGTCATGGTGGAGAGGTCTGACAGAATNCTCCCACCTTCAATCTTTCCCAGCATCAGGGTCTTTTCAAATGAGTCAGTTCTTCACATCAGGTGGCCAAAGTATTGGCGTTTCAGCTTCAGCATCAGTCCTTCCAATGAATATTCAGGACTGCGTTCCTTTAGAATGGATTAGTTGGATTTCCTTGCTGTTCAAGGGACTCTCAAGAGTCTTCTCCAACACCACAGTTCAAAAGCTAATGTAAAACTCCCTACAAATGTTATTACTTAAAGCACAAGCACTTTCTAAAATGAGACTCTTTATCTTCCCAACTCTCAGCCCTCTGTTCTCATTCTGTTCTCAGCCTGTGTCCTATGTTTCACTCGGTCACTTAAAAGCAACACAAGTCATTCAGCGAATAGCCAGGAAAATTGGAAGGCACATTATCCTTTACCTATCACCTTCATGTGTTCACTGTGTACTGTAATTTTACCTCTTAAATATGATATAAATCTGTCAACCTCTATCCAATATCATTATAAATGCATGCATGCATGCATAAGTCACTTCAATTGTGTCCAACTTTTTGTGACCCCCATGGACTGTAGCCCACCAGGCTCCTCTGTCCATGGAGATTCTCCAGGCAAGGATACTGGAGTGGGTTGTCATGCCCTCCTCCAGGGATCTTCCCAATCCAGGGATCGCATCCACATCTCTTATGTCTCCTGCCTTGGCAGGTGGTTCTTTACCACTAGCCACTTGGGAAGCCCCAACCCTAGCTCAAATACCATCATTTCTCATCCATATAACTGTGCCAACACCCACCCTGCTTCCTGGATTGCTTCCTTTCCATCACTCTCCCAAATTTCAGTGAGTGTGATCTTTCCAAGAAATAAATCTGGGGAAGTCATTTCACTGATTACTCCCCAAGTACCCTAATACTGCCAGCAAGTTTCTTTTTTATCTGAAGCAAGCTTACTTCATCACTTTTCTAAGTGAACAAGCATTTTCTCCATTCCAAAAATTTTTCATTTTACTGTCATGATGTTTATCATGGAATGTGTCATGATGGTTATCACCTCCTGTGTCTTTGTTTTTCTCATTCCTTATGTGCTTCAAATGCACTTTGCATCTCCTCTTTCACCTGGCTAACCACCACCCACAAGTGTGAGTGGATGCTTAATTTGCTTTATTCTTTCCCTTTGATTTCCTTTCCAAGACCCAAGTTTAAATTGTGTGCCCCAATCCTGTGCTCCCAGAGCACCTGAACTTCTCCAATAATAATGTCTGGCTACTGTGTTTTTATTGCTTGTTTATTTGCCTGATTTCATACCCTCAAGAATGTGCAATCTGTTTTACATATTTGACCATTCCATCTCCATGATTTTGTATGATCCTAGACCAACTGAGCTCAATAAAACTTACAAAACAATCAATCAATTGGATGAATGAATGAATGAGTGGATGGATGGATGGATGGATAGAATAGACTGGAGGGGAGTTGCATATTTAAGGCAAGGGCAACCCACTCCAGTACTCTTGCCTGGAAAATTTCATGGATGGAGGAGCCTGGTAGGCTGCAGTCCACGGGGTCACACAGAGTTGGACACGACTGAAGCGACTTAGCAGCAGTAGCAGCAGCAACAAAATGTGTTCATGTTCACGTAAGTAGATGGCAAAGGCAATTAAGATCTTTCTTGGGCAGAGTAAGTCAAAGCTTGTTTTTGAGGTCCTGCTACTTCTCCTTTCATCTTTTCACTTCCTTAATACAGGGAAATATTTCTATTATCATTCTTCCAGAACCTAGCTCTTTATCTGCAATTCAGCAATCTCCTCCAAGACAATAAGGTATTCTTTTAATCCATTGTCATTTTCATAGAGAACAACTAAATTCTTAAACTGCTTCAATATTTGAGGTAGACTTATCTGATAGAGGACTTGCAGGAGACTGACTTGTAGTGAAATATCTATTTTGAGCCTTCCAGTGTTGCTTAAATTATAGCTTCCCCTGCCAGCTATTCATGCAAGAGATGAGAGGAAAGCCATAAAAGGCACTGTGAGGAAGCAGAAGGAGGGAGCAAGAGAGAGAGAAGGGATTGAAAAGCCGATTAGCTGCTTTACGGGAAAACCCAGGGAAAATGAGCACTAATGGGAATGTGGATTTTATCCCTCCAGGAATCCTATTTAGCTTGCCAGGAATTAACCTTGACTGTAATTAAGTTCCTGAGAGCAATGACCTTCCAGAGAATGTTCAGAGACCTCTACTTTGTTTAGACACCTTGTGTGGGTGGAACTTCCTGTTTACACAGAGGGCAGCATAAAGCCTACTTACTCTGAGGAAAGTCTGGGACCAGACCAGCCGCAGGGAGAAAGGTGCAACACAGTCTGGTCTCCTGCGGTCCCTTCTCCCTGCAGCATGGGGAAGAACAAACTCCTTTATCCAAGTCTTACTCTTCTTCTGCTCTTGCTGCTAACAGATGCTTCAGTCTCTGGAAAACCGTGAGTTTCACATAAAACATAAATTCGAAGAGTCCTTTCCTTTATTTGAAATGCTTCCCATTCATTTATTTGTCCCCCCTGTGGAACTGTCCCCTCCTTATCTTTAAGGTCTCTTTCAATAATGAGATTTTACAAATCTTTACTTATTCTTAAACATTTCTCTCCAGCTTTCTGGATCTCTGAATCTCTAATTTATCTGGGGGTATACAAAGACTTTCTAAAGGGCACTGGAAATTGATACTTTTAAAAGAATCATCTTTTCGATCCCCACACTCATGCTGATCAGCTTGAAAGCATGCTATCTACCCTTTCTTACCTCTCCTTTTTTAATTTCCCATCTTCCACTTTAAAAGAGACAAACCTCCCCTCACTCAGTTGTTACCGTGGAACATTGTTCTGGAATATAAAAATCTCTAGAGTTCCAAATAAAGGAGCAATCTCAAAAACTGATGTTGATGTTGAGAAAACAAAAGACTCAAATGACAGAAGAGAAAATCATTTTGCAGATAGTGTGGTGATGAATTCTTTGTTTCAACAGAATCGAAGGAGGATCTAAGGGAAATACCAGTTGATAGATGATAAGAAGCAACTCTTGATAATGGGGCACTGTGGATTTTGGCATGTAATGCAGAAGTTACAAGAGCTGATAAAAAATAATATATTTACTTTTATGCGAACAATTTTTCACAGCACTGCATCTACACAAACCAAAACTAGCAACAGAGTTCATGGTAGACCTTTGTTTAATTCTTGCAGTAAGGAATATCTGTCCATGAATATATAAGAACAGGTCATCATTTCCATCAAAGATGTGCTTCAAAAATGTTTTGATTTTATATTAATATGTAAAATATATGAATCATAGTTTGTAATATATTTATTTTGTCCTGATCTGTGGTATACTACTAAGACTTTTAAAAACAATTCAGAAGAAAATGTTTAACATTCACAACTTTATGATCACATTAAATTTAAGAGTTAAAATTCAATTTATATACCCACACATAACAGTACATGCATACATGTACATATGCAAACAGTACATATGCATACACATCACACATACATATGCATATATGCATATGTATACCCATAGAAAATAAAGACACTAGAGTGATCCATAAAATATTTTAAAGCATTGAAATGTCAGGACAGACTTCTGTTAGGTAAGTGACATGAAAATTCAAGCTCACAAGGTAAAAGGAGAAAGCTGCTAAATTTCTGATCATTACAAAAAGATTTTGGTGTATTTTTTAAATAGATCACATTGGATATCTTATCAGTATGATAGTTAAGATTCCATGGGAAAGTTACAAAAAAGTAATGTGGTGGTGGTGGTTTGCTTTAGTCTCTAAGTCGTGTCTGACTCTTGTGACCTCACGGTCTGCAGCCAGTCAGGCTCCTCTGTCCATGGGATTCTCCAGGCAAGAATACTGGAGTGGGTTGCCATTTCCTTCTCCAGAGGATCTTGCCAACCCAGGAATCAAACCCAGGTCTCCTGAATTGCAGGCATATTCTCTACCAACTGAGTTATATCCAGGTAGCAAAAAAAAAAAAAAGTAATGTAAGTTTTATTTTAAAGTATCATCAAAAATAATATATTTTGCTATTACTTAAACTTGTGAAAAAAATAGATGTTTTTCTGAGTATATGTAAGGAGTCCATTGTGTCTAAGAATTATATTAAGGATATTATAAGCAAAAATGTTTGAAAATTTGAGAGTCAATAAAATTATATATGAGAGTATTGGGAAAGTTTCTTTTCTGCTCATGAGTTACTAGGACTCCAAATTCAATCTTTTGAAGACCATCCTTGAGTAGACCATTTTTGTCCAGCCATGAGTTGAAAGTCAAATATTTAATGTACAAACATTCAGGGTTAGGTAACACACCAAGATGTCATTAGTTGCTTAACACACTGAGACTTTAAACTAATGACTTTAAGCCTCAGGCTCCGTATCCATAAAGTGGAAAGCAAGAACATGCCATTCCATTTTTACAGGCTTGCTATGTATTCAACGAAAAGTTCTATAAATGGATTGGCTTTTGTAATGTCTCACATGAGAATTGCTTGCTTTCCTCAGAAATCCTAATGTAAAATAGATTGACAGCTTGACTAAGTATAATTATCATGTCTTTATTTGAATTCAGATTTGAGTTCCTCAGCGTGAGATATGCCTGCAAATGTTCACTTCATCAAGGCTCACTTCAAGTAAAATGTTCACTGACATGGCACTAACTATGGAAAGGAGAATAATTCTCTTGCATGCCTTTCAGTGGCAGGGATCAATTTCCTGCTTATCAATCTGTCTTCTCTTGGCATAGAGCTACGGATAGTAACAAAAATTACAGCAGAAAATAGTGCTGCTGATAACAATGCCTCACCTACACTCTCCTTTAACTGGACTCCCCCAACCCCAGGCAATACATGGTGCTGGTCCCCTCCCTGCTCCATACTGGAACCCCTGAGAAGGGCTGCCTCCTTCTGAGCCACCTGAATGAGACGGTGACCGTCAGCGCCTCCTTGGAGTCCATCAGAGAGAACAGGAGCCTCTTCACTGACGTGGTGGCAGAGAAGGACTTATTCGACTGTGTCTCCTTCAATGTGAGTATGACAGTTTGACTTAATACACTTGTTCCTATGGGTCAGGAACACAGGGATCTAGAATTCAGTCAAGATAAGACTTTGTGAGGCTGGCATGGACTTCACGAGGGAATCTAAATGTAACGACTAAGCATAGAAATTAAGAAGCAATGTGTGAATTTCCAACCACGGTAGACAAATATTTATAGAGGTATTAAAATGAGCTTAATAACTGGAGAAAATTCCTCTTAACAACAACAAAAAAAAAGTAAGAACTAGACAAAGTGAAAGTGTGACTTCTCCTTAAAATGAAAATGGAAAAAAGACTAATAAAACATACTAGACCAATGTTCAACATAAGCCCCAGTGGTGGGCTGACTGGAACACAGAACACATCATCTCATACTCTTTCTAAGCATGAAACTGTGGAAATCACCATGAATGTACAGCCAATATCTCTTCAGAGTTGTATAGAATCCTTACAGCATCCAGCCAATAAAATATTGCAGTTTCCTTTCTCATAGCATTAAGAGATGCTTCTGTAATACCATGCTCACTTATCACATAACAGCAGTTTGGTTAAGTTCAGTGTATAAATGAATCAAAGCTGTACTAGCTGATTTGCAGCAACATGGATAGACCTAGAGATTATTATACTAAGAGAAGAAAGTCAGACAGAGAAAGACAAATATCATATAATATCGCTTATATGTGGAATATTAAAAAACATCATACAAATAAACTTATTTTCAAAACAGAAACAGACTCACAGACTTACTGGCAGAGGGATAGATTGGGAGTTTGAGATTGACATGTACACACTGCTATATTTAAAATAGATAACCAATAAGGATCTACTATATAGCATAGGGAAGTCTGCTCAATATCCCATAATAACCTAAGTGGAAAAAGAATTTGAAAAAGAATAGATACATGTATATGAATAACTGAATCACTTTGCTGTACACCCAAAACTAACACAAAGTTGTTGATCAACTATACTCCAATGTAAATAAAAATTTAAAACAATTGAGCAAAAATATTTTTTTAAGAAACTGTTCTGGCTGATCTATAAGGAGATGTGAATCTCATGTATGACCTCACTCACTGTTATGGTTTCCTCCACCTTTTGTTCTGTCTTCCCATTCACAAGTGACAGAGGTCATTTTGTCCGTGAATTTCTGTCCATGCCAACTTTCTCCGATGAGAATGGGCCAGTGAAATTAAAAGGGGCAAGACCCCTAGGGAGAAGTAGAAGAGGGACTTGGAGAAGAAACTTGGGAAATGAGTGGGTTTTCAGGGTCTTTCCTCTATTTCAGCTCCCAAGATCTCCAACCAGTCAAGAGGTAATGTTCCTCACCATCCAAGTGAAAGGACCAACCCAAGAATTCAAGAAGCGGACCACAGTGTTGGTTAAAAACGAAGAGAGCCTGGTCTTTGTCCAGACAGATAAACCCATCTATAAACCAGAGCAGACAGGTACAGAGGCCTATAGTCAGGACAACTTCCCAACAGAAAGATCTTCCTCTCTTGCATGTTTCCCAGTCAAAGGAATCCTGGTTCCTTAATAACTTGTCTTACTAACCTACGGACCTGGCCTAAGGTTTCTGGGACTCACGGAAAATATTTCTGTTTCAGTGAAATTTCGTATTGTCTTGTTGGATGAAAGCTTCCACCCCCTGAATGAATTGGTAAGTCTCCTCTAATATTTATCTAGAATTATTATTATCTGTAGAAACAGGCTCGGAGTCTGTTTTTGGTGTTGGAGGAGAGCCAGAGAAGGGAAGAATCTACTGCTGATAACAATATTTTCTGGCATCTCCATTGTGCAAAATCATCATTTAAAACTACCCTTTAAAATGTAGAAGAATGCACTAGAACTTAAAAAAAAAAAAACCAGTACTAAAATGTCCTAAAATGGTATCAGGTCAGAAACAAACCTTAATTTCATGGTGCCAAGTGGAAAAGGATATNGGCTATCTATTTCATATATGGTAATGTAATTGTTTCCATGCCACTCTCTCAATTTGTCCCACACTCTCCTTCCCCAACTAGGTCCACGAATTTGTTCTCTATGCCTGCATCTCCTTTGTTGCCTTGCAAATAGGTTCATCAGTACCTCCTTTCTAGATTTCATATATATGCATTAATATGTGGCATTTATTATTCTTTTCCTGACTTACTTCACTCTGTATAATAGGAAAAGGATATATATATAAAACTCAAATATGTTCCTTTTTATGGCTGAGTAATATTCAATTGTATATATGCCCCACAGATTTTTTTCACCCATTCATCTGTCAATGGACATCTAGGTTGCTTCCGTGTCCTGGCTATTATAAATAGTGCTGCAGTAAACCTTGGGCATACATGTCTTTTTCAGTTGTGGTTTCCTCAGGTTATATGCCTTGTAGTGGAATTGTTGGGTCACATGATAGTTTTATTCCTAGTTTTTTGAAAAATCTCCATAATATTCTCCATATTGGCTGTATCTTCCACCAACAGTGGAAGAGGGTTCCCTTTTCCCCACACCCTCTCCAGCTTTTATTGTTTGTAGATTTTTTGATGATGGCCATTCTGACCAAAGTGAGGTGATACCTCACTGTAGTTCTAATTTGCATTTCTCTAATAATGAGCAATGTTGAGCATATTTTCATGTATTTGTTAGCCATCTAGAAGGTGGATTCTTAACCACTATACCATCTGGGCAGAACTGAGGATATTTAAATTGGGAAGAAAACACTCTCAAAACCACAGCAATTACCAATGGCATATTTATGCCACAATCCCATTTTTGTAAAAAGCTCAGTTCAGTTCAGTTCAGTTGCTCGCTCAGTCGTGTCTGATTCTTTGCAACCCCACGGACTACACCATGCCAGGCCTCCTTGTCCATCACCAACTCCTGGAGTTTACTCAAACTCATGTCCACTGAGTCAGTGATGCCATCCAACCATTTCATCCTCTGTTGTCGCCTTATCTTCCTGCCTTCAATCTTTCCCAGCATCAGGGTCTTTTCAAATGAGTCAACTCTTCACATCAGGTGGCCAAAGTATTGGAGTTTCAGCTGCAACATCAGTCCTTCCAATGAATATTCAGAACTGATTTCCTTTAGGATGGACTGGTTGGATCTCCTTGCAGCCCAAGGGACTCTCAAGAGTCTTCTCCAATACCACAGTTTAAAACACCACATTTTTGTAAAAAGTAAACAAGTAGAATTCAACCTAAACGGAGATAGCTGCCCATAGGAAGAGGCTGGCGGAAGGAAAGACACCATCATATTAACAGTTTATATTCCTATGTAGAATTGAAAGCACTCATTTCTTGTCTTTGTTTTGTTGGTATGGTTGTTTTCTCTTAAGATCTGGTGTTGCTTTGACAATAAGAAAAATATTTTTAAAAAGATGAAACTGAAAATTAGGGGGAAAAGACATGGTAAAAGACGACGGTAGTAAATTTCAGCACGCTTCTCTGTAAATTCCTAAAACAGAAGGTTTTGTCAGACTTGAGGACCCAGTGGGGGAAGAAGAGGGCGGGACAAATTGAGAGAGCAGCATGGAAACAATTATATTACCATATATAAAATAGATAGCCAGTGGGAATTTTCTGGATGTATGTTAGGGAGCTCAAACCAGTTAGTTTACTTGCCCTCAACATTACATGAGCCCTGCAGAAGTTAGAAGGAAATACAGAGAGTAAAAATATGCTATAGCTAGAGGGGAAATTAACAGATCAAAAATGAGGGTGTTCAATGTCTGATTGGATCCTTGTGGCAATGCTTTTATGGCAGATACACTTATGGGAAGCCTGTCCCAGGACGTGTGACTATGAACATGTGCAGAAAGTACAGGAACCCTTCTAATTGTCATGGTGAAGAATCCAATGCTGTCTGTGAGAAGTTCAGTGGGCAGGTACGTGGGAAGCTACTCCTAGGGACTAACAGCCTAGGCACCATCGAAAAGCAGTGAGTTATAACATGGTGATAATTCGAACAAGAACAGAACAATCTATAAAAGAATTCTATGCTAGCTATAGTAGTTTTTATTGTTAAAAATCAGTGACTTAGCCTAATAGGAATTATTTCTTGTCAATTGTAGGCATTCTTTGTGCACCAAGGACCCAGAACCTGGTATCTAAAACCCCTTTGAGTATCTACAGGAAGGAAGGAGACAAAATATACCCATCTTAACCACCTTGGCTAGGAAGGGCTTCAGTTCTTCCCTCTTTCTATGAGCAAGAGTTTGTCACATAGCCCCACCTAGATGTCANGACCCAGAACCTGGTATCTAAAATCCCTTTGAGTATCTACAGGAAGGAAGGAGACAAAATATACCCATCTTAACCACCTTGGCTAGGAAGGGCTTCAGTTCTTCCCTCTTTCTATGAGCAAGAGTTTGTCACATAGCCCCACCTAGATGTCAGGGAGGGAGGAAACACAATCCCCACATGGGCATCTACCTCCCAGCCACAGCTGTAAACTAAGGGGAGCCAGATTTCAGTGAAGAGTTAGCTGCCTCCTATAGTAAGATTGTTGCTATTGTTTAGTTTCTCAGTGGAGTCTGACTCTGGCAGCCCCATAGACTGTAGCCCACCAGGCTCCTCTGTCCATGGGATTTCCCTGGCAAGGATCCTGAACTGAGTTGCCATTTCCTTCTCCAGGGGATCTTCCTGACCCAGGGATCAAACTCCAATTTTAATGGTTTAAATTTCTGTACCTCATTCACTCTAGAGATTATCAGAAACTAAGGAATACACCTGTCAGTTATAAGGCAGAGGCTGTTGTGAGATGTAATAATAATTAATTCCTAGAGAATATTTATTGTGTTCCTATCATGCAAAATTCCTAAGTCTTGTTGCCTCGAAAAAAAAAAAATCACTCTAGACTGCCTGACCACTCATTTGTCCAGTCTTACGTTTGTATGTTTTATTTTATCCCCTCCTAGCTGAACAGTGAGGGCTGCTTCTTTCAGCAAGTAAACACCAAGATCTTCCAGATGAAGAGACAAGAGTTTGAAATGAAAATCGAAGTGGAAGCCAAGATCCAAGAAGAAGGAACAGGTGTGTATACCTCCTGGGTATGGCAAAAGAACAACGGACACTGATTTAGCTCCTTTGCCAAATTATGAAAGGGAGGTGGTGGTGTAAGTTCAGGGAGAAAATCCTTCCAAATGAGAACTTATTTTTTCCTTCTTTTTCAGAGGTGGAATTAACTGGAAAGGGGACCACTGAAATAACAACAACCATCACCAAACTCTCATTTGTCACAGTGGACTCAAACCTTAGACGAGGAATTCCTTTCACTGGGCAGGTGAAGTATTTTTCAATTCACATGTCAAACCATAGTCTCCCCTAATACACACAATATTATCCATTGATTAATATAATCAAAAACATGTGTACGTGTGTACTCAGTCGCTTCAGTTGTGTCCAGTTCTTTGCGACCCTATGGACTGTAGCCTGCCAGGCTCCTCTCTCCATGGGGATGCTCCAGGCAAGAATACTGGAGTGGGCTGCATGCTCTCCTCCATGGGATCTTCTCAACCCAGGGATCGAACCTGCATCTCTTATGTCTCCTGCAATGGCAGGTGGGTTCTTTACCATTAGCACCACCTGGGAAGCCCCCAATCAAGGGTATAAAACTGCATAAAATAGATTTGTTCCTCGGTAAATTTGTATATCAAATCTATTAAAACCACGCTAAAATTAGAAGGTTTTTTAAACAGCCCTGTGTGTTATCATTCAGACTCTTTCCCATGGCTTACCATGCAGTCTCAAATTTTTATATTTTTCCATAAGCATCTCAAAATTCATGCTGGCCAATTACATTATCTTTCCTACATTAATTTTGTATGCAAATGATGGGTAGGTGGCTTTTATTTTTATTTTGAAATGTAAGAGGTTCTACTGTTTTCTGATGGCTCAGGAGGTAAAGAATCCACCTGTAATGGAGGAGAAGATCGGGGTTAGATTTCTGAGGCAGGAAGATTCCCTAGAGGAGGAAATGACAACCCACCCCAGTATTCTTGCCTAGAGAATCCGATGGACAGAGGAGCCTGCCAGGCTACAGTCCCTGGAGTTGCAAAGAGTTGGACATGACTGAGCACATGGCAATCACTGTCCCTGTTGTTTCATTCATGGATTTTGTATTTATATTACTCTTTCTTTAATAGCAAGTATATTTTTAAAACAGTACATAGAGGGGTAAAATACTGCTATTTAAGGTTTACGCTTCCAAGTGGTGCCACTGGTAAAGAATCTGCCTGCCAATGCAGGGGATGCAAGAGAACCAGGTTCAATCCCTGGGTTGGGAAGATCCCCTGGAGTTATGCAATATTATAAAAATATTTGCTTTAGGTTACTCAGAAGATAAAGCATCTGCCTGCAGTGCAAGAGAACCGGGTTCGATCTCTGGATTGGGAATATACCCTGGAGAAGAGAATAGCAACCAACTCCTATATTCTTGCCTAGAGAACTCCATGGACAGAGGAGCCTGGCGGGCTACAATCCTTGGGGTCACAAAGAGTCAGACACGACTGAGCGACTAATACTTTCACTTTCACCAGATTTTAAAGATACAAATTTTTTCTCTCAAATCTACACACAAAAAATATCTTCTCCTGTTATTTTTCTATTATATGCAAAAGTGCTAATGGAGTTTTCAGCCTAAGATGACCGTCTAAGTCTAAGATGACAGTCATATGTACCTCCAAGTATAATCACCATACATCTCATCTTCAATAGAAACATTGTGTCAGCTGTGGAGAGTGTAAAAGACAGAAAGATCAGGCTATAGAGGAGTAGTGGAATAAATTTTAGAATGTTTTGATTATGTTATGACAGCACACATGTTCAGAAACTTTGGTCACTTCCTAAAATGAAAGTTCACTTTTTCAGATTTCTCAGAGATATATTGTACTTTTTGAGATGTTATTCCTGCTAAATAACTATCCCATTAGTCCCATTTTTAATCGAAAGAGAAAGAATTTTGGTGTTCTGGTCTTCGGACATGTAACTGACATTTCATTGGCAAACTCAGAGTTTGTTGAAATTGAAAGTGTTAGTTTTTCAGTTGTGTATGATTCTTTGTGACCCCATAGACTATAGTGCACTAGGCTCCTTTTTCCATGGAATTCTCCAGGCAAGAATACTGGAGTGGGTTGCCATTTCCTTCTCCAGGGGATCTTCCTGACCCAGGAATCGAACCCATGTCTTCTTCATTAGCAGGCGGGCTGTTTACCACTGGACCACCAGCGAAGCCTAGCTACCAGGGGAATCCATCACTTAGGCATTTATTTAGCAGCTATCTCTTTTCCTGGACTGGGTGCTAGAAGACAGAAGGAACTTTGTTTTGTTCACTGCTATAGCCTCAATGCCTGCAACCACGTTCAACATATTGGACACAATAAATATCTGTGCTAAAATGAATGTTTGTTGCATGTTGGATGTTAGCCACATAACTGATCTACAGCTTTTAATCTTCAGGTGCTCCTAGTGGATGGGAAAGGTGTCCCCATGCCAAATAAAGTCATCTTCATCACAGCAAATGAAGCCAACCACAACTCTAACGCCACCACTGATGAGCATGGCCGGGCACAGTTCTCCATCACCACCACCAACTTCAAGGGCACCTCCCTCAGTGTCAGGGTAAGTTTGTAAGGAAGTTACCAATGAAATGAAGAAGTCTAAGGAAAAAAGGTTGCAACCGAAAAGTGATGGCATTTCCAAGTTGTGTTTAGTCTTAAAGAAGACAGGGGGAAAATGAGAAATTAGAAACTAAGGTCAATTTTGAAACAGTTTATTAAAAAGGAGGCAGCACAGAGTTGTGATTAAAGTGGGGGGCAGGGGCGGTCTACACAGGCAGCCTAGGAGAGGCAAGCATTAATTACTTCACTCACAGAATTGATACTACTTTGAAATTGTGGTGCTACAGAAGACTCTTGAGAGTCACTTGGACAGCAAAGAAATCAAACCAGTCCATCCTAAAGGAAATCAACCCTGAATATTCACTGGAAGGACTGATGCTGAAGCTGAAGCTCCAATACTTTGGCCACCTGATATGAAGAGCCAACTCATTGGAAAAGACACTGATGCTGGGAAAGATTGAAGGCAGCAGGAAAAGGGGGCGACAGAGGATGCGATGGTTGGATAGCATCACTGACTTGATAGACATGAGTTTGAGCAAGCTCTGGGAGATGCTGAAGGATAGGGAGGCCTGGTGTGCTGCAGCCCATGGGGTCGCAAAGAATCAGATGTGACTGGGTGCTGAACATAAACAAACATGAACTCAACTCTTGAACAAATGCTAGTTGCAGAAAGTGTTCTCAGACCTCTAAGTTTGCAATATTACATTTATTCATAATATCCATTTGAAACCCATCCTAAATGAGACATCTCCTCTCCGAAATGCAATTCTTCATTTTCTGAGGATCGGTTAGTCTCCCGAGGGAGGTTTCATAGCTCCAGTATCTCTGTCTGAATACATAAAGTGGCTACAGAAACGCAAGGGAGCTAATCAGAGTCGAGGATGCCTCTTCATATGCTCTTCAGAAGTATAAATACCAACCCATGAAGCCTCTGCCATGTAGAGGGTCTGCAATACAGATAAACAAAGTAAGGGACACTTCTCTCACTTTTTAGTGTGGAGCAAAAGACTTCTAGGTACACTAGTTAAGGTAGGATACTAAATTAAACCAATTCTGTGAGCACGCTGCCATTCTCTCTAATACATAATCTATAAGCTAATACTGGTTTTCTAATTCATCAGGTCAAATACAAGGATCATAGCCCCTGTTACGGCTACCAGTGGCTGTCAGAACAACATGAAGACGCTTATCACAGTGCTAATCTTGTGTTCTCCCGAAGCAACAGCTTTGTCTACCTTGAGCCCTTGCCTCGTGAACTGCCCTGTGGCCAAACTCAGACAGTCCAGGCACATTATGTGCTGAAGGGACAGGTCCTAAAGGATCTAAAGGAGCTCGTGTTCTATTACCTGGTGAGAAGAAGGGTCACCTTCACTGTCTATAGATAAAAGCACTGTGTGGGCAAGCATGTATGAAGCTCTCTACATTCCTTCCCTGAAGGCTCAGATGGTAATCTGTCTGCAATGTGGGATACCCATATTTGATCCCTAGGTCAGGAAGATCCCCTGGAGGAGGGCATGGCAACCCACTCCAGTATTCTTGCCTGGAGAATTCCACGGACAGAGAAGCCTGACAGGCTACAGTCCACAGGGTCACATAGAGTTGGACACGACTGAGCAACTTCCACTTTTATATATCACTTCTTTGACCTCTTATCCATGTTCCTTTTGAAAGTCTGACTTCTCTCCAATCTAATTATTGCCAGTAGGACTTAATGAAACAGGCATATTACATGGAGGGCAAGAACTTCGGCTAAGAGCTCTTTCAGGCAAATTAAATCCCTTTTCATTTCCTTGTTTGCAGATAATGGCAAAAGGAAGCATTGTCCGATCTGGGACTCACACACTGCCCGTGGAGCAAGGAGACAGTGAGTATTTCTATAATTCCTCATGCTTGCCCTCCTCTGTCACATGCAGCCTTATGCTGCAAAAATACCAGGAATAGTCTCAAATAGAGAGAGACTGTTCATCCCACCCTCAAAAAAAAATTGACAAAGGAGACTTATCTGGCAGTCTAGTGGTTAAGACTCCACGCTTCCAGTGTGGAGGGTTTAGGTTTGATCCTTGATCAGGGAACAAAGATTCCGCATGCTTCGTGGCCAAAAAAAACGAAGCATAAAACAGAAGCAATATTGAAACAAACTCAATAAAGACATTAAAAATGGTAAGCATCAAAAAAAATCTTTAAAAGAAAAAAAAAAAGAAAAGTTGAAAGGGGAAAGCAATAATGTTTCTTTTTTAAAAAACCCTTTATCAAATATTTTTCTTTTCCTTCAGGTTAATCTGTTCAGACTTAAAATGTTGAGTTGGTTCATCATCATGCTTACTCTAAATTTTCCAAAATAAATACTCATGAACCTCCTCAAAATGACATTTCAAAATTGTTTTATACAGTGGAAAGAAGCTAAAACTTTGCAGTGTCTTTTATATATTGGGTCTTCTGCCAAGTTATTTACATTTTCACATTACATTTCCCTTTTGAAGATATTTATGACTTATGAAGAGATAAATTGAGTTTTTCCAACATTGAATCAGACTTTCCACAGGAACATATGTGAAACAATATAATCTCTGAACTTTTCACTTATCCTAAGGGAATCTAAAAGATCCCTTACTAGAAAATTATCAGTGAACTACTCTTTTGTTGCTTCTTTGTAGCAACATAGAAGCGCTACAGTAGACTTAGAGAAGCTTGATGTAACTTCTAACAAATCTATGTATGTATCAAAAAACAACTTTCAAAGGCGCTCAGTACTCCTCTTAAGAAGAAAAACTAGAATATTTGGTTCACAGAAAGTTAGAGGATATAAGGGTAGATACAATGCATTAAACTCTTACTATTATATCTCACAACTGCAAGATCTATTTCCTTCTCCACTGTGAAGTATAGATCAAATGGAAGCCAAGCAGATGTCTCCATATCCTTAGATAACATCAGAATTTTATACAGATGAACTCAAGCTTAAAACAGGAGAAATCATTATGTGATTTTCAGAGATGAGAAGACTTTGATAAAGTTTTTTTAACCCAGAGTTCTTAGAGCTAGTCATCCATTTATTGCATCTACTATTTCTTATATCTGCTACGTCTACTGGGCTTCCCTGGTGGCTCTCTGGTAAAGAAATTTCCTGCCAAACAGGAGACTTGGGTTCGATCCCAGGGTCAGGAAGATCCCCTGGAGAAGGAAATGGCAACCCACTCCAGTATTCTTGCCTGGGAACTCCCATGGACAGAGAAGCCTGGTGGGACCAAGTTCATGGGGTCGCCGTAAGTCAGACAGGACTTAGCGACTAAATACCATTACATTACTAATAGAATCATTAGCCAAACCAGGCTTCTAAAATGACTTTGTACCGATACAACAGAAAAGCATTATTTTAGCCTTGAACTCTAACCCATGATCACTTCCTTCTTGTCTCTCTGCTCCAGTGCAAGGCCATTTTTCCATGTCAGTCCCTGTGGAGTCAGACATCGCTCCCGTTGCT
Source organism: Neotragus pygmaeus (assembly GCA_006410875.1). Classification (NCBI taxonomy): domain Eukaryota; kingdom Metazoa; phylum Chordata; class Mammalia; order Artiodactyla; family Bovidae; genus Neotragus; species Neotragus pygmaeus. Next base: position 7,799 of record SJYV01034880.1, on the reverse strand, counting down.
AGGCTGCTCATCTATGCCATTTTACCTGATGGAGAAGTGGTAGGGGATTCTGCAAGATATGAGGTTGAACACTGTCTGACCAACAAGGTGAGTGTTTTATATGGTAAAATTTTCAACATTTAAAACTCTAAGTTACTATCACTATCAATTATTTTCTACACCCGCACATTGGGGGTGTAGAATTTAAATGAATTCTCCAGAAATTTTCAGCAAGGTAATGGTAGGACACACTAAGAAGCCACATCAAGAGAAAAACAAATATCATATATTAACACATATTTTTGAAATCTAGGAAAATGATACAGATGAACTATTTGCAGGACAGGAATAGAGACGCGGATGTAGAGGACAGATGTGTGAACAAGGAGCGGGTAATGAGGGTGGGATGAATTGGGAGATTAGGATTGATGGATACACACTAGCATGTGTAAAACAGATAGTGGGAAGCTGCTGTAAGGTACAGAGAGCTCAGCTTGGTGCTCTGTGATGACCAGGATGGGTGTTGGGGGAGGAGGGTGGGAGGGAGGTCCACGAGGGAGGGGATATATATATAGCTGATTCACTTCATTGCACAACAGACTCTAACACAACATTGTAAAGGAACTATATCACAATAAAAAAAAAAAAAAAAGAAGAAGCCATGTCACTTGACTCCTAGCACAAAATCCCCATGCATTATCTCTTACCCAGTTCATAGTACCTTGTTCCCTTCTTTTATGGTGAAGTATTGGGAAATATGTAACCAAATTTACAAGACTACAAAAGAGCTAAAAAAATACAAGAGTATCTAGAACCATTTGCATTCTACCCACAGTTAATGAACACCTCATCATGTATCAAAGGTGGAAAGTGGAGTCTCAAATTTAATAACTTATAAAAATAGATATCATTATAATGGCTCAATTGATGAATATCAGCGTGACAAATAGGGAATAAAAGGCCTCAAGACTCATATGGCCCCAAACATCAACAAAATCAGGGTGATTTTGCACCAAATTTGAGAAATACCCAGGAAAGGCTGGGGAATCCATGGATCAATCAGGAAATTTGTTCTTCTGACTTTGTCCCCAATTCCACAGGTGGGTTTGAACTTCAGCCCCGGACAGAGTTTCCCGGCCTCCCATGCCCACCTTCGAGTCACCGCTTCCCCTCAGTCCCTCTGCGCCCTCCGCGCCGTGGACCAAAGTGTGCTGCTCATGAGGCCTGAAGCCGAGCTCTCAGTGGCCACGGTGAGTTCTGTGAGCCCCAGGGGCGAGGAAGGGCCCCACAGGAGACTCAGAGCAAGGAGAGTGGGGTGGCTTCTATTAAAGTTATATTTATCTAGGAGTTAATCATTTTGAACTCTTTCATGTGCACTTTTTTTTGATAAGGAAGATATTACATATGAATATATAGGTATAAATGATGCACAATCCAAAATCCCTGATATTGAAGAGCTTCATGAACCCAATAATAAGAGTTTTCAAACTAGTTTCAATATTTCAAAAAGTCTTAACAGACCTGCACTAAGACTGCACAAGCTAAATAAAATATCAAATTTTTATAAGAATTGTATCAGTTGTAACATTGCATTTCCCAAGATGAACACAGTTTCTGAAGGAAGATCTATATTGTCTCTGATGAATAAAAATTAGGAAAAATTAATTGCTGTGTGACAAACGACATTAATAAATGAAACCTTTTAAAATATTGGGTTAGGGGACTTCTCTGGTGGTCCAGTGGCTAAACTCTAACCTCCCAAAGCAGGGGTCTGGGGTTTGCTTCCTGGCCAGGAAACTAGATTCCTTCATGCACAACTAAGACCCAACGCAGCCAAATAAATACAAAAAAAGAAAATAATAATAATACATAGAAAAATAAATTAAAGAAATAAAATATTGGGCTAATAGGAAAAATAACAAAAGAATATGCTGAGTGTAACAACAAGAAACTATTTAATATGTCCTAATAGTAGTTTGCCCATTTCTTCAAATTTTCAATGAGGCCAATTGGAATACCTCTTACTGAAGTTTTTTTTACTATCAAAATTTTATAAAGGGAAAGTTATGTTTTTTCTTCCCTACAAGAGAAACATAAGTAAAGGACTTTTTGGTCCTTCCAATGGTATTTAATTAAAAATCTTAAGATACTTCTAAAGGAAATTTTAAATGCATAGTGGAAAGAAATATGTGCAAATAATGTTTTATGCTTATATAACATAAGTTCTGATGCTGGAAGGGATTGGGGGCAAGACGAAAAGGGGACGACAGAGGATGAGAGGGCTGGATGCCATCACTGACTCAATGGACGTGAGTCTGAGTGACCTCCGGGAGTTGGTGATGGACAGGGAGGCCTGGCATGCTGCAATTCATGGGGTTGCAAAGAGTCGGACATGACTGAGTGACTGAACTGAACTGAACTGAACACACAGTTCTCAAAATTTTTTTAAATTATAACAACCTCAGTGGATAGATAAAGCAGAAGCTTCTACTAGTTTGTTAATAATAAAACAGACGCTTTCAAATTATTTAGGAGCAAACCTGAGTTAGAACAAGAGTTCCTCTCAATCTGTGATAATGTTTCAGTAATGAAATGCCTGCAGCTAGGGGAAGCCTGGTGGGCTGCAGTCTATGGGGTCGCAGAGAGTAGGACACGACTGAAGCAACTTAGCAGCAGCAGCAGCAGCAGTAGCATAAGTCATTCAGTCCACACATACTTATTTAGTGCCTACTGTGTTCTGGATGTGCCTACTGTGTGCCTAAATTCTGGGGATCTCAATAGCGAACTGTCCAGGGGTTAAAGTGTCTGCCTCCAATGCGGGAGACCAGGGTTCGATCCCTGGGTTGGGAAGATCCCCTGGAGAAGGAAATGGTAACCCACTCCAGTACTCTTGTCTGGAGAATCCCATGGACAAAGCCTGGTAGGCTACAGTCCATGCAGTCGCAAAGAGTCGGATCCGACTGAGCGACTTCACTTTCACTTTCAACAGTGAACTACTAGAAAGAAAAAAAATCTATGCACTCGTGAATCTTACATTTTTGTAGATGNGACAAAGCCTGGTAGGCTACAGTCCATGCAGTCGCAAAGAGTCGGATCCGACTGAGCGACTTCACTTTCACTTTCAACAGTGAACTACTAGAAAGAAAAAAAATCTATGCACTCGTGAATCTTACATTTTTGTAGATGAGATAGACAATAATTACATTATACACTTTCAAGAAAAATAAAACAAAGCAAGGAGACAGAGATGCTAAGAGGGAGCTGCCTTTGAGAAAGTGTTTCATTTCATTGTGCTACTTGCTAATCTAGTCTTGTCAAACAATTTTGTCAGGATTTTTATGTTTGTTTTATTCTTCTGTTGAAATGAATTTGCAAGTATCATTTTCAGTATTCCACAATCAAAGTTTATGTATTTTATAAAGATATGGAGCATTTTGTTCCCATCATTAATACTAAGAAAATACCATCCTGACCTATATAGAGGATACAGGCTTATCCATGTGCCTGTTTAGAACATGCGTCCATTTACTTTGTTATACACTGAGTCTGTTGCTAACCACCAGGTAGAGAAAAAACTATTACTATTATTAATTCTCTCATCCCGAAGTGTTATACAATCTCTCAAGTACAGCAAACTTCAATTTCTCTTAATTAAATTTAATTTCATTCCAACATAGAGTCTAGGGTTTGTCTCTGAATTATGTAACAAAGGATTATGATCTTTGGGTATTTAGATAGGAATGTTTTGGGGTTTTTTCCCCCCTAACACTGTTAAACATCTTCAAAATCATCTTCTCTATAAATTATCTAAGTAACAGAGCCACTCAAAGAAAGTCTGTCAGTAATTAGTCTTTTCTTTTCTCCTTGAACTTAAGAAAAATAAGCCACAAATAATTTTGGCTTTTTTTAAAAAACTGTTTAATCCTTTTGTGGGGGCATGGTGCCCCCCCTACACTGCACAGCATGTGGGATCTTAGCTCCCCAACCAGGGATCAAACTTGAGCCCCCTGCCTTGGAAGCATGGACTCTTAACCACTGGACCTCCACGGAAGTCCTTAATTTTGTCCTTTTGTCCTTTGCATTTGTACAGGTTTATAACCTGCTACCAGTCAAGGACCTTAGCCGTTTCCCCCCAAGTGTAAATCAACAGGAAGAAGACAATGAAAACTGCATCAGTCATGACAATGTCTATATCAATGGAATCATGTATTTTCCAGTATCAAATACAAATGAAAAAGATATGTATAGCTTCCTACGGGTAAGTCCCTTACACTGCTGATGGTCACTTCTTAAGATTCACAAAATATTATCCATAGAAAGAATATTTATTTTAATGCTTCTGTATCATTGTTGAGGGCAGTGGAACATAGAGAGGTCAAGTAACTTCAACGTCTACTAATAGTAGCAGATCTGCAAGAGCAACATAACTAGGACTGGAACTTCTGGGACTATTAAGTGAATTTTGTTTTGGCTTTTTACCGAAATTCATTGCCTTATGATATTTATAAATATCATATATGTAAAATAATCACCTTTGAAAGAGGTTTAAAGCCAGAATAAACTTATCTCTTTATCAATTTCCTTTCTACTCATGTGAACATTAAAAGTTTAATATTAACCTAGCTGGATTATTTGTTCAATTCTATGAAAAGAAGAATGGGTATAAAATATTGATGTACTGATTTGGTTATGATTTCCTTTACAGGATATGGGCTTGAAGGCATTTACCAACTCAAAGATTCATAAACCCAAGATATGTCCACAGCGTGAACAATATAAAATGCAGTCTCAAACACAGCCACTATTAGCTTCTGCAGGTAAAAAATTAATTCACTGCCTAATATATTGAACCAAATAAAATAATTCTTTCAAAAAAGATAAAATGTGATGAACTTAACCAAAAAGAACTTGTGATTCAAGACATGGAGAGCAGACTTGGGTTGCCAAGAGGGAAGGAAGGGTTGGAGAGGGGTGAACTGGGAGTTTAGAGTTAGTAGATGCAAACTATTATATATAGGATGGATAAAAATTGGAGAATGAAGAGCTTTTTATCCTCTCACTCCTATAAACTATTTCTCAAAGCCCTTGTCATAATGTCTGAGTATGGTTTTTCTTTGCTTGTGCGGAGGAGCAGACCGAATCCAGATCTCAAGTCATAACCCTTACCACTTAGAACAACATGGAGAAGCTGCAGAGCCTCCTTTCTGCCTCTCGCTCTCCTCATAAACTATCCAGGATGCTTTCTGCTTCTGCGTCTCGCTGTTCTCTGACTGGGGCTCGCTTCCCCCAGCTCACTTATAGCTTACTGTAATACCTCAGAATTCACCTAAAAATATCATCTCCTCCAAGAAGCTTTCCCTTAACCCAAGTGTCCTTTCCCAGTTCCTCTCTTTGTTTATCACCCTATTTCTTTTGTTGCACTTATTACAATCTCTCATAAGCTTTATCTTTATAGTTATTGTTACTGTTTCCTCCACAGCCGTAGCTGAAATGAGAAGAAATGGTGACTTTATGCATTTTGACGAGACTTCAGAACCTCCCACAGAGACTGTGCGAAAGTACTTCCCTGAGACATGGATCTGGGACTTGGTGGTTGTAAGGTAAGCAACTTCTTTTAAATTACTTATTTATTTTGTATTTATTTTATTTTCACTTTTCATTTATTTTATTATTTATTATGACTCTGCTGGGTCTTCCTTGCTGTGCACAGGCAATTTCTCTGTAGCATGCAATGCTGTCTGATAGCGTTTACCCATTGTAGAATGTCTTTCAAAATCAGAGTCCGTCCTCTCAAACTCTGCCATGGCTTTGGCAACTAAGTTTATATAATATTCTAACTCTTTTGTTGTCATTTCAACAATTTACAGTATCTTCCACAGAAGTAGTCTCCATCTCAGGAAACCACTTTCTTTGCTCATCCATAAAAAGCAACTCCATATCCGTTCAAGTTTTAACATGAGATTGCAGCAATTTGGTCACATCTTCAGGCTGCGCTTCTAATTCTGNTTTTGTTGTCATTTCAACAATTTACAGTATCTTCCACAGAAGTAGTCTCCATCTCAGGAAACCACTTTCTTTGCTCATCCATAAAAAGCAACTCCATATCCGTTCAAGTTTTAACATGAGATTGCAGCAATTTGGTCACATCTTCAGGCTGCGCTTCTAATTCTGGTTCTCTTGCTATTTACACCACATCTGCAGTTACTTCCTCCACTGAAGTCTTAACCCCTCAAAGTCATCCATGAGAGTTGGAATCCACTTTTTTTCACTCTCTTGTTAGTGTTAATAGTCTGACCTCTTCCTATGAATCATGAATGTTCTCAATGGCACCTAGAATGGTGAATCCTTTCCAAGAAGTTTTCAATTGACTTTGCCCAGATCCTTAGAGGACTCGACCATATATGGCAACTAAAGCCTTACAACATATATTCCTTAAAGAATGAGACTTGGAAGTCAAAACTACTTCTTGATCCATGGACTTCAATGATTATTGTGTTAGCCAGCATGATGACAACATTAATCTCACTGAACATCTCCATCAGAGCTCTTGGGTACATTGTCAATGAGCAGTAGTATTTTGAAAGGGATCTTTTCTTTCTAAGCAGTGGGTCTCAACAGTGGGCTTAAAATATTCAGTAAACCATGTTGTAGGTGGGAGGGGGACTCGGGAGTGGGAGCTTGTGTGCACCTGTGGTGGATTCGTGTCGATGTATGGCAAACCCAATAGAGTATTGTAAAGTTAAATTTAAAAATAAATAAATTAAAAAAAAAAAAAGAAAGAAAGAAAGCACACCCAAAAAACCACCTTAAAATATCTTAATAAAGCAGTATAGCTCAGTGGTTCAGTGCACAGACNAAACAGAAGTTCTATCATACAGGCTCTGTTGTTCCATTTATAGGGCACAGGCAGAGTAGATTTAGCATAATTCTGAAGGGCCCCAAGATTTCCAGAATGATAAATGAGCACTGGTTTCAACTTCAAGTCACCAGCTGCATTAGCCCCTAACTAGGGAGTCTGCCCGTCCTTTGCAGATTTGAAGTCAGGCACTGACTTTTCCTCTCCAACTATGAAAGTCCGAGTTGGCATGTTCTTACAATATAAGGCTGTCTCATCTACACTTAAAAATCTGTCATTTAGTGTGGTCACCTTCACTAATTATCTTCTGGGTAACTTGCAGCAGCTTCTATATCAGCACTTGCTACCTCACCTTGAGCTTTTATGTTATAGAGTTGACTTCTTTCCTTAAGCCTCATGAACCATTCTCTGTCAGCTTCAAATTCTTCTGCTGCTCCTTTACTTCTCTCACCCCACAAAGAATTGGAGAGAGTTGAACCAAAGAGAGTTGGGGCCTTGCTCTGGATCAGGATTTGGTTTCAGGAAATCTTGTGGCTGGTTTGGTCTTCTCTCTAAATCACTCAGATTTTCTCTATGTCAAGAAGTAAGGCTGATTNACCCCACAAAGAATTGAAGAGAGTTGAACCAAAGAGAGTTGGGGCCTTGCTCTGGATCAGGATTTGGTTTCAGGAAATCTTGTGGCTGGTTTGGTCTTCTCTCTAAATCACTCAGATTTTCTCTATGTCAAGAAGTAAGGCTGATTTTCTATCTTATCAACTAAGTGTTTACCCAAATAGTATTTTTAATTTCCTTTAAGAACTTTCCCGGGCATTCATAACTTGGCTCACTGGTGCAAGAGGCCTCGCTTCCAACTTGAATTCCCTAGAAAGCTCAATCATTTCTAGCTTTTTAAAAAATTACATTTATTTATTTTTGGCTGTCCTGGGTCTCTGGTGCTGCATGCAGTTTTCTCTAGTTGCAGTGA
>SJYV01034879.1:0-12019 GCA_006410875.1 Neotragus pygmaeus | reverse complement strand
CTGCTTATTTAACTCTGTAGATGCTTTGCAATATTCTGCCACTTATAGGTTCTCAGTCCATATCTAGTGGCTGATTATAATTTGAGTTCAGTGTTAATTAGTCACTGAACTCCAAAATGTAACTTAAATCATTCTAGTTACATTATTGAGTTAGTATAGTGCTGGGGTCCAGCCTTAGCAGAGTCCAGGGATACCCTCAGGATGAACGGTGTCGGTGAACGAAAGAATGACATGGGGAGACCAAGCTTCGGTGAGCGAGGTCCGTAACTTTATTTTCAAATGGGGCTTTTGTACCCTGAGTTGTGCATAAAGCAAAGTGAAATGCAGAGTTAGCTCAACATTCCATCGGTTTTAACCTTTATCAAAACCAGGTTTTTTCCTGCATACCATTTCATAAACAAGGGTCTTATGTTTTGTACATTATCTTCTGGCCCGGAGGCATGCTGACATTTTAGGACTCTTCTTTTGATAAAGGTTGGTTAACCAGAAAACTTATTTTCCCTTAAAGTGTTTTTTCTTAAATTCCTTAATCTGTGTCACCCTTAGAATACTTAAACAGAGTTACATTTTTATAGAGCAAAGGTGCAGTGGGTTACAACAAAGAAATAACTTATTAAATCAAGGTCTAATGTGGCTAATGCCAAGGCTACTATCTGTTTTTCTTATATTCTAACTATATGCACTCCCAGGCACACAATGGATAAGGGATATGGGAACTTGGCAGCAAGCATTGGCTCAGCAATGAAACCCTTCACCAGTATTATTTTAATAAAACTTTTTCACCTGTTGAAGGGCTCTATATTTTAGAATGGTTAGGCTTCTGTGTCATTGTTTGTGAACAATCATATGCATAGTTGCAAGAGTCTGGATAAACCTTCCAAGCAAGCTAGAATGCAAACAGTGGGGTTTGAATTGAAATACTCCTTTCATGCCCAGGAGACTTATCGACTAGAGCCCTAAGTCAATTTTTTCCAGAGAAAGGTGGTCGGGGATAGCCCCCTGTTAATGTCAAAAGAGGTGGTGAAAGGCATAATATAGTAAACAGTAGACAGATTTTGGTTTGGGGTAAATGCTCGAGCAGGTCCAGGGAGTCCCTAGAGTCCTGATCCGCCTTGCCTGTCAGGTCTCCACATGACCTTGTCATGGGTGGGATCTCCCATGCTGGCTCCCAGCAGTGTACAATAAACATCTTGAATTTCAGGGCCATACTGTAGTTTAAATTGTTTCTATGCTAACCTTTTTTAGGCTATAATTTTCTAATTGTGTTTTAAAAACATTTTCGTTGTACCTGCTTTTAAATGTACAGTTCAGTAGTGCTCAGCATATTCACCTTCTCGTGTAACAGATCTCCAGAACTTATTTCATCTTTTTTCATCTTGCAAAATTGAACTGCATACCCCTCAGCAGTGACTCCCTATTTCCCCTGCCTCAGCCCCTGGCAGCCGACACTTTACTTTGTCTCTATGAATGTGACTACTTTTGATACCTCACACAAGTAAAGCATACAGTGTTTGTCTTTTTGTGTATCTGGTTATCTCACTTAACAAAATGTCTTCAAGTTTCATCCACATTGCAGTAAATATCAGTATTTTAATCTTTTAAAAAGCTAAACAATATCCCCTCATATATACACCACAACATTTTGTTTACCATTTTATTCACCAATGAACCCTTGTGCTTTTTCCACCTTCTGACTATGATGAAGAATGCTGCTATGTATATAAGTGTGCCAATATCTCTTGTAGTTACTGCTATCAAATTGAAGCAGGGTATATACTCAAATATGTGATTACTGGATCATATAGTAATTTTTTTTTAATTTTGGAAGAACCTGCAAAGAATTTTCTATAGTACTTTTTACATTCCCATCAACAGTGCAAGAATGTTCCAATTTCTCCTAGTCAACATATATACTTACGTGCATACAACATACAAACATACTTTTGTTTCTTTTGTATATCCATCCCTATAGTTCCAAAGTATTATCACATTGCTTTTTATTTGCATTTCACTAATGATTAGTGATGTTGAACATATTTTCATGTTAGTTGCCAATGTGTATAATATGTTTAGAGAAATAAGCATTTATATTTAGAGAAATATATATTCATAGCTTGAAGTTTTTCATTGAGTTTTTGTTGTTGCTATCATTCAGTTGCTCAGTTGAGTCTGACTTTCGAACCTCCTGGACTGCAGCACTCCAGGTTTCTCTATCCTTTACCATCTCCCAGAGTTTTCTCACACTCATATCCATTGAGTCGATAAATGCCAACCAATCATCTCACCCTTGGTCACGCCTATGTTCTCCTGCCCTCAGTATTTCCCAGCATCAGGGTTTTTTCCAGACAGTCAGCTCTTCATCTCAGGTAGCAAAAGTATTGGAGCTTAGGTCATAGTATCAGTCCTTTCAATGAATATTCAGGTTTGATTTCCTTTAGGATTGACTAGTTTGACCTCCTTGCTGCCCAAGGGACTCTCAAGAGTCTTCTCCAACACCACAGTTCAAAAGCATCAATTTTTTGTCACTCAGCCTTCTTTATGGTCCGACTCTCACATCCATACATTACTAATGGAAAAATCATAGATTCAACTAAATAGATCTTTGTTGGGAAAGTTAAATCTCTGCTTTTGAATATGCTCTCTAGGTTTGTCATAGCTTTGCTCTGAATTTCATGGCTGCAGTCACCATCCACAGTGATTTTGGAGTCCAAGAAAATAAAATCTGTCACTGTTTCCATTGTTGCCTCAACTATTTGCCATGACATGATGAGCTCTGGATGCCAAGATCTTAGATTTTTTTAAATATTCAGCTTTAAGCCAGCTTTTACACTCTACTCTTTCACTTCATCAAGAGGCTCTTTAGTTCATCTTCATTTTCTGTCATTAGGGTGGTATCATCTGCATATCTGAGGTTGTTGATATTTCTCCAGGCAGTCTTGATTCCAGCTTGTGAGTCATCCAGCATGGCCTATCGCATGATGTACTCTTGAGAGAGTTAAAACTTAGGCAGGTTGATAGGGAGTCCAAGGCTCCTTTAAGGTGGAGGTGAATATTTTTGTTCACTTCTTTTGCATTAATCATGTAGGCTGCCCAGGCAACAGTTTATCTTGTTCACGCTTTCATTAAGGCTTTTGCAACAGTGTATCTTGCCCCAAAGAGCTGGCTTTTCTTTAGATTTGGAGCTAATGAATGTGCAGCAGTAATGTATCTTAATCATGGGTATGGTTTTCTTTGTCTGTATGTTAATGATTATAACTGTAACAAATCTTGCCTGGGAACCTATTTTCTCATATCCATTGCTTACACAGCAACAATGTATCTCATCCAGAGACATTCTGCCAGGAACCCATTCTCCTTGACAAATCTTGAATCAATGTTATCTTGGGATGTACCCTGTGGGAGAAGGATTCTGGTAAAACTTTTACAACCTTGTACAGTCTTGAAGTGTTCTTTTTATCTTCCTAGCAGCCTGCTGAAAAGTATATACTGCCCTGCTAAAACTAGTGAGGGGGATGTACTCATTATTCCCCCTTCTGAGGTCTAAGAAGCTTTTCTATTCTTTCACTTTAGTAAATTCTCTGCTGTACAAAGCTCTGAATGGCTGAGACTGTGTCTTTGATCCCAGAGTGAAATTTTCATTGAATATCACAAATTTGACACCAGCCACCATAAGATATCATTCTGCATATCAGTTGTTTAAGCAGGATGACAATATACAGCTTTAACATACTCCTTTCCCAATTTTGAACCGGTTTGTTGTTCCATGTCTGGTTCGAACTATTGCTTCTTCAGCTGCATACAGATTTTCCAGGAGCCAGGTGAAGTAGTCTGGTATTCCCATAACTTTAAGAATTTTCCACAGTTTGTTGTGATCAACACAGTCAAAGGCTTTAGCATAGTCATTGAAGCAGAAGTAGACTTTTTGGGATTTCCCTTGTTTTTTTGGAATAGATTCAAGGGAGTGGATATGGTAGACTGCGTGCCTGACGAACTATGGACAGAGATTTGCAACACTGTACAGGAGGTGGTGACCAAAATTATCCCCAAGAAAAAGGATTGCAAGAAAGCAAAGTGATTGTCTGAGGAGGCCTTACAAATAGCTGAGAAAAGAAGAAAAACAAAAGGCAAAGAAGAAAGGGAAAGATATACCCAGCTGAACCCAGAGTTCCAAAGAACAGCAAGGAAAGATAAGAAAGCTTTCTTAATGAACAGTGCGAAGAAACAGAGGAAAAAATAGAACAGGAATCACTAAAGTTCTCTTTAAGAAAATTGGAGATACCATGGGAACATTTCAAGCAAAGACAGGCACAATAAAGGGGAAAAAATGACAAGGAACTAACAGAAGTATAAGAGATTAAGAAGAGGTGGCAAGAATACACAGAAGAACTATACAAAAAGGATCTTAATGACCCAGATAACCACGATGGTGTGGTCACTCACCTAGAACCAGAAGTGTGAAGTCAACTGGACCTTGGGAAGCATTACTACAAAGAAAACTAGTTGAAGTGATGGAATTCCAGCTGAGCTATTGCAAATCCTAAAAGATGATGCTGTGAAAGTGCTTCACTCACTATGCCAGCAAATTTGGAAAACTCAGCAGTGGCCACAGGACTGGAAAAGGTCAGTTTCTATTCCATTTGCAAAGGAAAGTGCCAGGGTCCAGCCCCCGCAGGATCCAGGGGAACCTGAAGAAGGAACAGCGTCAGTAGATGATTTAGAGAGATAGGAAAGAATGTTGTAGATAAGAAAATAGAAGAGAAAAAGAGGTTGACATTCCTTAGTTTACACAGAAAGTTAACAAAGTCTTAGAAGCCCAGGCAGGAAAGTGAACACAAAGAGCCTCTGTGTTCCAAGGGATCAGCCTGAAAAAGAGAGTAAGAGAAAGAAAGAAAGAAAGAAAAAAGACAAACATGGGATGACCAAGCTTCTTTGGTAAGGGAGGCCCATTATTTTATTTTTAAAGGGGACTTTTATACCTTAACTTGTACATAGAGGGAAATGAAAGATGCAAAGTCATACAGAGGCAGCCCAAACATTACATCTGTTTTGTCTTTATCAAAACCAGGATTTTCTCCGCAAACCTTTCCCATAAACAATATTGTATACGTTATCTTCTGGCCTTGGAAGCCTGTGAACATTTTATGACCCTTTTTTGATAAAGGCTGCTCAACCAGAAAACTTATTTTCTCTTGAAATGTTTTTTCTTTATATTTCTAATCTATGTCAGCCTCAGAAAATGCTAAACAGAGTTACATTTCTCATGGGGCAAAGGTGCAGTGAGTTACAACAAAGAAAGAACCAATTAGCTCAAAGGTCTGATGTAGTTAATTTCAAGGCTACACTTGTTTTTCTTACATTCCAACTATGTTAACTAATATACTCCTAGGTGCACAGTGGATAAGAGATATGGGAACGTAGCAACAAGCATTGGCCCAATAATGAAATCCTACACCAGCACTACTCTAATAACTTTTAACTCTTTGAAAGGCTCTATGTTTTAGGCTTCCCGTGCCTCTCACAGTTGGGAGGTATGTAAATAATCACATGCATAGCTGTAAGAGTCTGAATAAATCTGCCAAGCAAGCTAGAATGCTAACAGAGGGGGTTTGATTTGAAATATTCCTCTCATGTCCAGGAGACTTATTAGCCAGAGCCGTAAGTTGATTTTTCTCCAGAAAAAGGTGGTCGGGGACAGCCCGTTGTTAATGTCAGAGGAGTTGGTGAAAGTCATGAAATAGTAAAACAGACAGATTCTGGTTTTGGGTTAGATGCTTGAGCAGGTTAAGGAGCCCCTTGAGTCCTGAAGCCTTGCTTAACAGTTTTGTTCCACATGACCTTGTCATGAGCAGGATTCCCCATGTTGGCTCCAGGCAGAAAAGGAATGCCAAACGTAGTTCAAACTGCCATACAGTTGCATTCATTTCATATGTCAGCCAAATTATGCTCAAAAACAGCATGTGAACCAAGAACTTCCAGATATACAAGCTGGATTTAGAAAAGGCAGAGGAACCAGAGATCAAACTGCCAATGTATACTGGATCATAGAAAAGGCAAGGAAGTCCCACATATGATGGTACAATGTTTGTTTCTCTGTCTGACTTTCTTTATGTTGGGTGATAATCTCTAGGTCCATCCATGTTATGCAAATGGCATTATTTCATTGTTTTCCTGGCTTAGCAATATTCCATTGAACATATTTGCAAACCAGAAATATGCATACAGATATAAAAACAAACTTATAGTTACCAAACAGAAAATATGCAAGGCAGAGAAATGATAAAACAGGAGTTTGGGATTAACATATACAGACTATTATGTATGAAAGATAACCGAGAAGGACCTACTAGATAGCACAGGGAAATCTACTTAATGGCCCATGATAGTCTAAATCAAAAAGGAATGTAAAAAAGAATGAAATTTTGCAAATAGTTGAGCAAAGAAGAGAAGCAAAAGGAAAGGGAGAGAGGGAAAGATATACCCTCACTTGAATGCAGAGTCTCGAGAATAGCAAGGAGAGATAAGAAGGCCTTCTTAAATGAACTATGCAAAGAAATAGAGGAAAACAATAGAATGGGAAAGACTAGAGATCTCTTTAAGAAAATGAGATATCAAGGGAATATTTCATGCAAGGATGGGCACGATAACAGACAAAAACGGTAAGGACCTAACAGAAGCAGAGGAGACTAAGAAGAAGTGGCAGGAATATGCAGAAATCTACAAAAAGATAACCATGTGGATGTGGTCACTCATCTAAAGCCGAACATCTTGGGGTGTGAAGTCAAGTGAGTCTTAGGAAGCATTTATACAAACAGTGCTAGTAGAAGTGATGGAATTCCAGCTGAGCTATATTAAATTGTGAAAGATGACAGAGTTAAAGTGCTGCACTCAACATGTCAGCGAATCTGAAAATCTCAGCAGTGGCCACAGGACTGGAAAAGTTCAGTTCTCATTCCAATCCCCAAGAAGGTCAATATCAAAGAATTGTTTAATGATCCTACAATTACTCATTTCACATGCTAGCAAGGTTATGTTCAAATTCCTTCAAACTAGGCTTCAGCAATAGACGAACTGAGAACTTCAGGATATACAAGCTGGATTTTGAAAAGGCAGAAGAACCAGTGATGAAATTGGCAACGTTTGTTGGATCTTGGAGATAGCAAGGCAATTGCAGACAAACGTCTACTTCTGCTACACTGACTAAGCTGACGCCTTTGACTGTGAATCTCAACAAACTGTGGAAAATTCTTAAAGAGATGGGATTACCACATCAACTTACCTGTCCCCTGAGAAATGTGCATATGAATTAAGAAGGAACAGTTAGAACTGAACATGAGACAACTGACTGGTTCAGAGTTGGGGAGGGAGTACAAGGCTGTATATTGTCACACTGCTTATTTAGCTTCTGTGTGGAGTACATCATGCAAAATGCCAGGCTGGTTGAAGAACAAGCTAGAATCAAGATTGCTGGGATCAACAACCTCAGATATGCAGATGACACCACCCTAATGGCAGAATGTGAAGAGGAACTAAAGAACATCTTGATGAGGGTGGAAGAGGAGAGTGAAAAGGTTAGCTTAAAGCTCAACATTCAAAAGCTAAGAATATGGCATCTGGTTCCATCACTTCGTGGCAAAGAGAAGAGGGAAAAGTGGAAGCAGCAACAGATTTTATTTTCTTGGGCTCCAAAATCACTGTGGACAGTGACTGCAGCCATGAAATTCAAAGACACTTGCTCCTGTGAAGGAAAGCTGTGACAACCTAGACAGCATATTAAAAAACAGAGACATCAATTTGCCCACGATCGTCCATATAGTCCAAGGTATGGCTTTTCCAGTAGACATGTATAGATGTGAGAGTTGGACTGTAAAGAAACCTGAGTGCTGAATAATTAATCCTTTTGAATTTTGGTGTTGTAGAAGACTCTTGAGAGTCCCTTGGACTGCAAGGAAATCAAACCAGTCAATCCCAGAGGAAATCAACCTGGAACATTCATTAAAAGGACTGATGCTGAAGCTGAAGGTTCAATACTTTGGCCACCTGATGTGAAGAGCCAACTCATTGGAAAAGACCCTGATGCTGGGAAGATTGAAGACTAAAGGAGAAGGGGGCAGCAGGAGATGAGATGGGTAAATAGCATCACCAACTCAGTGGACATGAATTTGAGCATACTTCTTGAGATATAGGAGAACAGAGGAACCCAGCATGGTACAGTTCAGAAAGAGTCAGACACGAATGAGCGATGGAACAACAACATAACTGAATTACTTTGTTGTACTCTTGAAACTGGTGAACATTGTAAATCAACTATACTTCAATAAAATCAAAATTCCAAAACAAAAAGCAAACCACCCAGTTAAAAATTGGCCGAGTATCTAAATAAAACTTTATCAGAGGAGACATGCAATGGCTAACATGCACTTGAAAAGACTCTCAATACCACTCATCCTCAGGGAAATGCAAATCAACAGCAAACTGAGATATCACTTCACACCTATTTGAACGATTATCATTAAAAAAGTGAAGAATAGTGAGTATTGGTAAGAATGCGGAGAAAAGGAATCCTCAGGCACCGTTGCTGGAATTGAAATTTGCTGTGGCCACTGTGAAGAACAATATGACATGCTCCCCCTCTTACCAAAACTGAAAATAAGACGTCAATGAGATCTAGCAATTCCCCTTCTGTGTATTTCCCTGAAGAAAAGAAAAACACTCTTTTGAAATGATATCTGGCAAAGTAATATGTCTGCTTTTTAATATGCTGTCTAGGTTGGTCATAACTTTCCTTCCAAGGAGTAAGCGTCTTTTAGTTTCACAGCTGCATCACCATCTGCAGTGATTTTGGAGCCCCAAAATAAAGTCTGACACTCTTTCCACTGTTTTCCCATGTATTTCCCGTGGAGTGATGGGACCAGATGCCTTAGTCATTGTATTATTAATATAAAACCTTACATGGGAACAGATGGGCATTAGATTTCTTTAGATGGCCATTTCATAGTGTACGTGCTGTGTGTGCTTACATACTCAGTCATGTCTGACTCTTTGCGATCCCATGGACTGTAGCCAGCCTCCTCTGTCCATGGGGATTCTCCAGGCAAGAATACTGGAGTGGGTTGCCGTGCCCTTCTCCAAGGGTTCTTCCCAACCCGGGAATCAAACCCAGGTCTCTGCTTTGCAGGCAGACTGGTTACCATCTGAGCCACCAGGGAATGTAACTGTTAAATCACTAGGCAGTACACCAGAAACTAACCTAGTATTACAGTCAACTATACTGCAATTAAAAACATAGTCATAAGGCCAGGCTCACCAGAGACAGTGTGCACAAATAACATACTTTAGGCAACGGCTAGCATATAAAAGATTACTGATGGATAAATATGCATTGTGCCATTATGGGTGATTACTTCAAAGAGAAATTAAATCCTTAACTTTTCTCCTTCATACTTCACTCCAACCAATATGGTGAATACTCATGATCCAGCTTTTTGTAAACTCTTTACTGAATTTATTACAGTATTTCTTCTGTTTTATTTTTATTCATTTGTTTGGCCATGAGACATGTGGGATCATAATTCCTGGACCAGAGATAAAACCCACACCCCCCTGCATTGCAAGGCAAAGTCTTAATCAGTGCCTCATGAGGAAAGACCCCGTTACCCAGTTTTAAATAACAACAACAATAATAATGCATGGACAAGTGTTCCCCTGTGAGTTTGATATCAGTAGGAATAATTTTGGCTTGAGTGACTCAGATCTGACAAATAGTGCCTCTCACAGGGGAGAGAGGTCAGGGGTCAGAGGTACACTCCTGGTTCTATGTTGGGCAGAAGCTCTCCTGGGTCCCTACTCTGTTACCCCAAGTGCTCAAGTGCATGGTGACTTTGCCACTAAAGTTGATGCCACAGAACCCCACCACAGTATTCACATTTTTGGTATGAATAAGAGAAATAGTGTTTGTATTCTTATATGTGTATATATTTACAGAAAAAAATCATGACAGCATATCCACCCATGGAATCCCCTACCATTCAGGTTTTAAAAGTAAATGCCACTATCATTTTTGCTTACTCCCAAGTTTTCTCCCCCAAAGTTGACCATTATCATAACTCTGTAAGTCAATGCTATTCATTTTAAATAGAGCTTACCAATACAGTCATTTTTAGAATGTCCTAGATAAGGGTCTAACTAATAATGAACTTTACCTGATACAGTTGCTCAACAAGAAAACTGAAAGGACAGAATGATTCACAAGAACAATTCACACTCCTGTTCTCTTCAAAGCTGTGAATGGAGACAATCCAGATCAACAGAGGCTTGGTGAAGAAATTAGAACAAAAAGAAGGATTGTCATGGATGACATCTCTCTGCTGATCTTTAGCCAATACTATAGCAACTCCAGTACTCTTGCCTGGAAAATCTCATGGACGGAGTAGCCTGGTAGGTTGCAGTCCATGGGGTCGCTGAGGGTCGGACACGACTCAGCGTCTTCACTTTCACTTTTCACTTTCCTGCCTTGGAGAAGGAAATGGCAACCCACTCCAGTATTCTTGCCTGGAGAATCCCAGGGACTGGGGAGCCTGGTGGGCTGCCGTCTATGGGGTCACACAGAGTCGGACATGATTGAAGTGACTTAGCATAGTCACTAGGATACCTTAAAGGCTCCTTTAGTCGCTTGGAAGCAGAACACCTTAAAGGGAAGGCTTTTAACCTTAGAGTTGATTACAGAAATTGGGTGACACAATGAAAAAAGATGGAAGGAAAGGAGCCTCCATTATACAAAATTAATGTAAAATTTAATGAGGTGGGGGGGGGGAAAGTGTGCCTTTCTGCTCAGGAACACACTTTAAGATATAAACTTTCAGTTCAGTTCAGTCACTCAGTCATGTCTGACTCTTTCTGACCCTATCAATTGCAGCATGCCAAGCCTCCCTGTCCATCATCAACTCCCAGATTTCACGCAAACTCATATGCATCAAGTCGGTGACTCCATCCAGCCATCTCATCCTCTATCGTTCTCTTCTCCTCCTGCCACCAATCCCTCCCAGCATCAGGGTCTCTTCATATCAGTCAACTCTTCACATTAGGTGGCCAAACTACTGGAGTTTCAGCCTCAGCATCAGTCCTTCCAATGAATACCCAGACCTGGTATCCTTTAGGATAGACTGTGTGGAACTCCTTTCAGTCCAAGGGACTCGCAAGAGTCTTCTCCAACACCATAGTTCAAAAGCATAAATTCTTCGGTGCTCAGCTTTCTTCACAATCCAACTCTCACATCCATACATGACCACAGGAAAAACCATAGCCTTGACTAGACAGACCTTTGTTGGCAAAGTAATGTCTCTGCTTTTGAATATGTCATCTAGGTTGGCCATAATTTTCCTTCCAAGGAGTAAGTATCTTATAAATCTGTGGCTGCAATCACCATCTGCAGTGATTTTGGAGCCCAAAAAATAAAGTCTGACACTGTTTCCACTGTTTCCCCATCTATTTCCCATGAAGTGATGGCACCAGATGCCATGACCTTCATTTTCTGAATGTTGAGCTGTAAGCCAACTTTATCACTCTCCTCTTTCACTTTCATCAAGAGGCTTTTTAGTTCCTCTTCACTTTCTGCCACAAGGGTGGTGTCATCTGCATATCTGAGGTTATTG
Source organism: Neotragus pygmaeus (assembly GCA_006410875.1). Taxonomy (NCBI): domain Eukaryota; kingdom Metazoa; phylum Chordata; class Mammalia; order Artiodactyla; family Bovidae; genus Neotragus; species Neotragus pygmaeus. The sequence goes on along the minus strand of SJYV01034879.1, from coordinate 371 downwards.
ATATTTCTCCCAGCAATCTTGATTCCAGCTTGTGCTTCTTCCTGGCTAGTGTTTCTCATGATGTACTCTGCATAGAAGTTAAATAAGCAGGGTGACAATATACAGACTTGACATACTCCTTTTCCTATTGGGAACCAGTCTGCTGTTCCATGTCCAGTTCTAACTTTGCTTCCTGACCCGCATATAGGTTTCTCAAGACGCAGGTCAGGTGGTCTGGTATTCCCACCTCTTTCAGAATTTTCCACAGTTTATTGTGATCCACATAAGCCAGGCTTCAGCAATACATGAACCATGAACTTCCAGATGTTCAAGTTGGTTTTAGGAAAGGTAGCGGAACCAGAGATCAAATTGCCAACATCCACTGGATCATT
>SJYV01034875.1:0-14139 GCA_006410875.1 Neotragus pygmaeus | reverse complement strand
ATTCTCTTCAGGAATTTTTATTTTGTGTTTTCCAATAATACTGTTTAGAATTGTATATATCTCTAATGTTGAATTTGTTTCTAAAATTTAAAGTTTTGGGCTATTTTGATTGTTTCTCAATTTCTTTTTTCAACTGAATTTTGCTAGAATGGAGATAATACATTTATTTTGTACATTTATTTTATATTCAGTCACCAAGCAAATTCTCTTATTATTTTCATGTGTCTTCTACCAGAAATGATGGATTACCTCTACATATAACTTTTAAGAAAAGATGGTTAAGTATCTTCTTTTCAAATTCTTTACAAAAGTAATTTAATTCTCCTGTTTTTGAATATTTGCTAGAAGATCTAAGGCATGTTGGAATATTAATGTAGATAGAAGTCATTTCTTCCAGTGTCCTGATATTTTTTGTATTAAATAGTTTTTATTCAATTTGTACTTAACTCTATTTTTTAAGAATGGATTTTAAGTTTATTAAATGCCTTTTTACAATCTTTTGATGGAATCAGCTAATTTCCCCTTTAATATGATGATGTAGAAAATTAGGTATATTTTCAAATGAACCTCATAGTCAAAGAATAAACCCTATGTAGTAATGCTTTTTGAAATTTAAAAAATTATTTTCTAATTATTTTTTTCTCTATACATTTGTTTTTCTCCTTTTGAGATTTCTATCCTCTGTGTACTAGATCTCCTATATGTCTTACCTGTTGCTTATAACTGCATTCTTGATGTCCGTTATTTCATATATTGTCTTTGTGCTTTGAAGTACTTGTTTTCCACTTGATCTCTGTCCCTGTTTCTTCCTTCCCTCCCTTCCACTCTCTCGTATCCCCTTCTTTTTTTTTTTTAATTACTAGAAATGTGACTGTTTATAGTATTAAATCTTCCCATCCATTAAAACCAACAGATTTTATTTTATATATTTCAATAAGCTTGTAAATGGTTTACAATCTTAAAAGGCTATTGATTACAGTCTTAAAAGAATACATAGACTCTTTAATGATGTTTTAGTTGTCTAGAGTGACCTCTTTCTCCATCAACTCCTATTTTGTTCCCTGTTCGTCCTCTCTATCTAGCTGCAAGCCCTGTTGGGTGTCTTATTATGGTCCTTTGACTGCTCCCTTGAGCAGTGCCAAAACTTTTCTGTTGAGCTTCCGAAAACACAAACCTTGACTCTAGAAGTCTCAGAGAGACTGAAGGTTCAGGTGGCAGTCCATGCCCTGATATAGTAGGGTGCAACCCCTCTACACCCCGGTCTCCTGTCTTTCCACCTCAAGTCCTCCTGCCCATGAATGTCAGCAGGTGGGGCACACCTACTGCAAGCCACGTGAAGTGTCTTCTCTGAAGGGTCACGTTTTTTGTTCTGTTTTTTAAAATATGTATATATTCATTTGACTGTTTCACATCTTAGTTGCAGCCTGCAGGATCTTTGCTCTGGTTTGCAGCATATGGGATCTTTAGTTGTGGCATGTGAACACTTAGTTCAGGCATGTAGGATCTAGTTCCTTGACGAGGGATTGAACCCAGACCCCCTGCATTGGGATTGTGGGATCTCAGCCACTAGGCCACTAGGGAAGTTCCACGTCATGAGTTTTGATAGGTCAGTCATTTACCAGGATTCTCCACTAATCACTAGGCTTTCTTTTGATTGAAAGGGAAAGCTGTTCTTCATATTCAATTTCATTATGATTTCAGCAGGAGCTAAGATTTTCAACCTTTTTTAGGTTCTGCATATCTGCTTGTCCCAGCTCTGCTCAGCACAACAGCATGTTCAAGACACCATTTTCCCAGAATCCTCTTGAGGCTTAGTGTGGCATCAATGAGGCATGATGGAAGCCAGACCATTTCTGAAAACAGAGCATCTTTGATCTCATCTTTGCCTATTGATGAGACATTGATCAAATTTATTGCTGTTAAATGTCTGTATGTGTATCATCATTTCATTGTTATTTAAATTTAGAAGCATTTTTCTCTTTCCCAAAGTTATGTATATTCTTATGGACATTCCCCAACCTATTCATGAATGAAAGAAAGAGAAGGAAAAAATGATGAATTACTTCCTGCATGTATATAGGTAATTAACAATCATCTCTCTTTTGGGCATTCTTTAAAATGTGTATAGCTCCTAAGATTCATGACATCAATTACTTGATCTCCATCATGATCCAATAATATAAAGTGAAGTCACTCAGTCGTGTCTGACTCTTTGTGATCCCATGGACTGTAGCCTAGCAGGCTCCTCCCTCNTAGCTCCTAAGATTCATGACATCAATTACTTGATCTCCATCATGATCCAATAATATAAAGTGAAGTCACTCAGTCGTGTCTGACTCTTTGTGATCCCATGGACTGTAGCCTAGCAGGCTCCTCCCTCCATGGGATTCTCAAGGCAAGAGTAATGAAGTGGGTTGCCATTTCCTTCTCCAGGGGATCTTCCTGACCCTGGGATCGAACCCGGGTCTCCTGCATTGTAGGCAGATGCTTTAACCTCTGAGCCACCAGGGAAGCCAATAACATAAAGGGATATATGTATTTTTAAATAATCAACATTCATGAAATGCTTATTACTTGGTGTGTGTGTGTGTTTTAAATCACTTCAGTCATGTCTGACTCTTTGTAACACCATGGACTGTAGCCCGCCAGGTTTCTGGATCCATGGAATTCTCCAAGAAAGAATACTGGAGTGGGTTGCCATTTCCTTCTAAAGAGGATTTTCCAGTCCCAGGGATCAAACCCACATCTCTTGCTGCTCCTGCATTTCAGGCAGATTCTTAACCACTGAGCCGCTGGGAAGCCCATAGTACTTGGTAGACATTATATAAAATTTATCATATTTAGACATTGCCTCTTTGAAAAGCCACTATTATTATTGGCATTTTAGAGAGAGAAGTCGCTCAGTTGTGTCTGACTCTTTGCAGCCCCATAGACTGGAGCCCACCAGGCTCCTCCATCCATGAATTTCTCCAGGCAAGAATACTGGAGTGGGTTGCCATTTCCTTCTCCAGGGGATCTTCCCAACCCAGGGATCGAACCTGGGTCTCCTGCACTGTAGGCAGACGCTTTACCATCTCAGCCACCAGGGAAGTCCTATTGGCATTTTATACATGAGAAAAATATAGGCTTATATATAGGCTTATACTTTACTCCAAAATTTCAGAAATAGTAGTCCAGTTGCAAAGGCATGTCCAGTTAGTGGTGGATCTAGAAATTTGCTCCTCCAGAATCTGATTTTAAAGTGTGTACTCTTAACCACCATGTAATCATATAGGGTAAATATTACCATTAATATTTCCTGGTCAAGAAACTGGTTGAATACGTTGACTTGTTTGCCCATAATCATTCAGCAAGGAAAAGGTGAAGCGGAGACCATAAATCCTGTCTTCTCATTTTACAGATGTATTTCTTTCCAAAAGTAATTGCAGTTTCGGACCACAAATTTTAAATCATTATACCTAGGCTCAAGCACATATTTATTAATCAAAATAGGAACCATTACAATCAATGTATTTTTGCCAACAAGAAATAAGTTTGATTATTCCTATAGCATAAAAATTCATGCTTTGGGATTTGACAAACTCTTAGAGAGCATTTCTTCCTCCTCTGGTTGTGGAAGTGTTTTCCCTGCAAAAAGCTGTTGATATATTTGAAGAAGTGGCAGTCAGCTGGTAAGAGGTCAGCTAAATATGGTCAATGAGGCAAAACCTCCTAGTCCAGTTCATTCAATGTTTGAAGCGCTGGTTGTGGCCAGTGCAGCCGGGTGTCGTCATGGAGAATTGGGCCCTTTCTGTTGACCAATGCTGGCTGCAGGCATTGCAGTTTTCTGTGCATCTCATCAATTTGCTGAACATACTTCTCAGATGTAATGGTTTCACGAGGATTCAGAAAGCTGCAGTGGATCAGATCGGCTGCAACCACCCGTGACCATGACCTTTTTTGATCAAGTCTGGCTATGGGAAGTGTTTTGGAGTTTCTTCTCCGTCCAGTCACCAAGTTGGACATTTCCGGTTGTCCTATAAAATCCACTTTTTGTCACATGTCACAATCCAGTGGAGAAATGGTTCAATGTTGTGCACAGAATAAGAGAAGATCACACTTAAAAATGATTTTTTTGAGGGGGGGTTCAGCTCATGAGATATCCACTTATCGAGGTTTTCACCCTTCCAATTTGCTTCAAATTCTGAAGAACTGTAGAATGGTCAAAGTTGAATTCTTTCTTTTTTTTAATGCACTAATTCACATTTTTTTAATTTTAATTTTTGCTTTACAGAATTTTGTTGTTTTCTGTCAAACCTCAGCATGAATCAGCCATAGATCAATGTTGAGTTCTTTGGCTATTTCTTAGAACATAATCAGCTTCAGATTGTTCTCAGTTGGTCATTGCCAACTTCTGATGGCCAGCCACTGCACTCACTCAAGGCTCTCGTCTCCTTTGCAAAACTTCTTGAACCACTACTGCACTGTACATTCCTTAGCAGTTTCTAGGCTAAATGTGTTGTTGATATTGTGAGTTGTCTCTGCTGTTTTACTACCCATTTTGAACTTGAATGAGAAAATTGCTTGAATTTGCCCAACACCATTTTCATAATCTCAAATAAATATAAAATACACAGCAAGTAATAAGTCATTAACAAAAAAACATACAGAGAGAAATGAGCATGAAATGATGTTTAACATAAGCACATTTACTTAAGAATGTATTCTAATATCAAACTGCAGAGTTCAGCAATGCAAAGCTACAATTACTTTTGCACCAATCTAATAGAAACTGATCAGTTAGCAATTAGATGGACACATTTGAAGGTATTTTAATACCATTTACTTTAGCCATGGGTAAACCAAAGAGATTCATGCACATGTTTCTTATGCATTTTACTGTATAACTATTTTAAATTGTTCCCACTGCTGCTATAGATTAATCTAATTATGGCCATTGCTTTTTAATTTCATTTTGAAAATTTGTTCTAATTTTTAGCAACATAAAAGCAAATTCGGTGGCAAAGCTTTTATAAAAAGGAAGCCGATTTCTGCTATTGTAAAGAATATGTTAACAAAAAACAATTAAAATAATTTCCAAANATGGCCATTGCTTTTTAATTTCATTTTGAAAATTTGTTCTAATTTTTAGCAACATAAAAGCAAATTCGGTGGCAAAGCTTTTATAAAAAGGAAGCCGATTTCTGCTATTGTAAAGAATATGTTAACAAAAAACAATTAAAATAATTTCCAAAATTTAAACTGAGTTGTTTCAGAAATGTTTGTTTGAGTCGATGAATATTCATTGAGTCCTTCTGACATGCTGGGCACAGAGCTAGGCACAGCGGGAGAGAGAGAGAGATCATAAAAGTGGTTCCTGCCTTTGGGGGGCTCTAATTTAATGGGAGAAACAGGCATGTAGACAGTCTTAATATTAGCCAGGCCATTATAAATGTTATAACAAAGGGACTGAGAAAGTGCAATAGGAGTATAAAGGAAACAGATATTAACTCCAACTGGGCAAACTTGAGTAAACAAATAAACTCCACAGCTGGTGCAATAAAATGTGATTTCAGGAAAAAAAAATACTTTAGTTTTAATTGCTTTCACTGTTATTAGGCAAGTTTCCAGGAAATGCTTTCTTCAATATCAAGTAATATCTCAAGAGTATAACTTTTAGAAGCAAAGACTATACCTTCATAGTTAAACTACTCATTTGAAGATTTGAGAATAAAATACTCACCCTGAAAATGGTTAGTTCTAATAATCTATTTATTTTTCAGTGATGCAAACTCTAGACAAAGGAAGAAACTTTCTAAAGTTTCTGTAGGATAAATAAATCACTGAGCCATAAAAGTTAGGGCACAAATCACATGACTCCCAGGGGAGCTGGTTTCCTATTGCACTGTGGTTCTCCTAGCTTTTGTGTCTTTGCATATCCTTCCTTTCAAAAAAATATCCATAAGCCATTTTTCTGTTTCTCTAGTTTCCTTCATTGTTAAGATCAAGTGGACCTCTCTTTTCCGAGATCATGAAGAGCACTGTGAACATGCAGTCACTGGGAGTTATGTCAGCATCATGGCTGAAGAAGATGTCCTTCTCCTGGCCACCCCTTCACAACAACAGTTTGGCATCTGTCCAGAACAAAAGTGCATTTGTAGGAGCTGTGGGATACAAAACCACACACCGAGGAACCTAGAAAACTCTGACCCACCTGTGAGTCAGACAATGGGCATACAGACCTGGGCCTGACTGCGGATCCTGCAATGGCCCATGGACAGACTTCAGGGTCTCCCAGCTGTGGTCCTGGAGCCTCTGGAGATCACTGACTTGGATAATCACTCACAACCAAGAGAGTCTTTAACAGAACCCAGGTTTCCAGTTGAGAAATTCCAACATAACTTTAAAGCCCAAATCACAATTTGGGATACATAAGAGAAAGTAAGATGAACAATTGGACCCCTCCACCCAGGCACACAGCCCAGTGCCAGGGAAGACCTTTTTGGCCTGTGATTTCTCCCTCAGGGGAAAGTGGGAGTGTGTGAGTGAAGACAGGGCTTCCCAAGCTGTGTGGAACTTGGACAAAGAGACCCATTTCTTAGATCCATCCAGAGTACAGGTTTCCCCCTGCTATGTGAAAGGAGTCCTCTGAAAACTCTGTAAGCCAGAATAATGTAAAATTCAAACTCAATTACAGTGGGCTCTGAATATCCTCACAGGGATTGGTTTCAGGACTCCTTCATATGGGTACCCAAATCCACAGATGGTCAAAGCCCTCATGGATATGATACAATATTTGTACATAGCTTACACACATCCTACCCTATACTCATCTGACACAATAAAAATTCAGTAGGCCCTTGAACAATATGGGTTTGAACCATGTAGGATCACTTACACATGAATGTTTTGTATCCTCAGATACAATGAACAGAATTTATAAGACTGACTGGGCTTCCCTGTGGCTCAGCTGGTAAAGAATCCACGCGCACTGTGGGAGACCTGGACTCGATCCCTGGGTTGGGAAGATCCCTTGGAGAAGGGAAAGGCTACCCACTTCACTATTCTGGCCTAGAGTATTCCATGGACTGTATAGTCCTTGGGGTCACAAAGAGTCAGACATGACTGAGCGACTTTCACTTTCACTTTCATAGTGAAAGTATATTTTTTTGTGCAGATTTTCAGCTTTTTGAAAGCTGAAATCCTGACTTCTAACTTCTACATTGTTCAATTTTTTTTTGTTGTTGTTAAAAATTGAAATGCTTTGCAGATTTCTTTCAATTAGCAAAAACAGATACTAATGTAGGTGGCCACTAAAGTAAAATGGTTTAAAGCAAACTTTAGAAAACTGGGTGGTACCTATGCTGAGTTGTGAGTTGAATGACTGGAAAACAGGGACAGCGGGTAATGGCAAATAAGACTCTGGGGAAGGCATTAAGTGGATGTGGAGTCTATGGATCCCAGGAAGACTGTCTGTTGGCCACTGGGAACACCTCACTCATGAATCCCACCCCCAACTGGACCAGATCATTGTTAGTTCTCCATGCACCTCACCCACACTCCCTTATCCTCTGCAACTGGCTCTCAACATGTGACCCCAATGGCAAGTTGGGAAATTCAGCCATTTGTGACAATATGGATGGTCCTTGAGATTGTTATGTTAATGAAATAAGTCAGATGAATAAATACAGTCAGTTCAGTCACTCAGTCATGTCCGACTCTTTGANCCCCAATGGCAAGTTGGGAAATTCAGCCATTTGTGACAATATGGATGGTCCTTGAGGTTGTTATGTTAATGAAATAAGTCAGATGAATAAATACAGTCAGTTCAGTCACTCAGTCATGTCCGACTCTTTGAGACCCCATGAACCACAGCACGCCAGGCCTTCCTGTCCATCACCAACTCCCAGAGTTTACCCAAACTCATGTCCACTGAGTCGGTGATGCCATCCAACCAAATACCATATATTCTCTTATATGTGAAACGTAAAAAAAGCCAAATTCATAGAAAGAGAGTAGAGTCATGGCTGCCAGGGGCAGGGAGTGAGGGGTATAGGGAGATGTTGGTCAGAGTTATACTAGGGTCCAGTTATAAGGTGAATAGGCTCTGGGGAATCTAAAGTACAGCATGGTGATAATAGTTAATAAGACTCTATTATATACTTGGAAGTTGCTAAGATGGTGGATCTTAAATGTTCTTACCATTTGAAAATGCTAATTCTGTGAGAAGATGGAGATGTTAACTAATTCTACTATGGTAATCTTTTCCAATATATAAATGCTAAGTCATCACACTGTACACCTCAAACAATGGTATGTGCCAGTTATATCACAGTAGGACTGGAGAAAAATGCAATCATTGTCCATGCATTATAGACCATGAGGTAATGCCTCTTTGATATTTATTTCTGCTGCAATGAAGTGTGTTCTATGGTGATTACTAAGGGGTGGTACAATGCCAAATAGCTTGGATTCATATTGTAGATACACCACTAGCTTTAAGCAGATTACTTAAAAGTCTTATAGTTTCCGTTTCTCTTTAAAATGCTGAGAATAATAGTGCCTGCCTCGTGGTTTGTTTAAAGTTTGAGTGATCTGAAAGGTGTAAATCTTTCAGAACAGCACCTTGAGCATGCTCAAGCCTGGTGTGAGCGTTTGTGCCCAGTGGCTCGGTCATGTCCAACACTTTGCAACCCCGTGAACTGCAGCCCGCCGGGCTCCTCTGTCCATGGGTATTCTCGAGGCAAGAGTAAGGATAATCTATTATGCATCCTATGCTTGCCTTCCTCACTTCAGAGGCAAATTGGTAGAAGAAGGTAGAGGATGATAATGAACATGTATTTGGGGAGAGTCTGATGTCTCATTTGAACTTTCAGTTCAGTTCAGTCACTCAGTCATGTCCGACTCTTCACGACCCCAGGAACCGCAGCACACCAGGCCTCCCTGTCCATCACCAACTCCCAGAGTTCACCCAAACTTATGTCCATTGAGTTGGTGATGCCATCCAACCATCTCATCCTCTGCCATCCCCTTCTCCTCCTGCCCTCAATCTTTCCCAGCATCAGGGTCTTTTCAAATGAGTCAGCTCTTCGCATCAGGTGGCCAAAGTGTTGGAGTTTCAGCCTCAACATTAATCCTTCCAATGAACACCCGGGACTGATCTCCTTTAGGATGGACTGGCTGGATCTCCTTGCAGTCCAAGGGACTCTCAAGAGTCTTCTCCAACACTGGTTCAAAAGCATCAATTGAACTTTAAGACCAAATTTAATACCTTGCTGTCAACTGACTGTTCACAGGGACCTTATGCCGCTACATTCACGTTCAAACACATGAGGAAACTGAAACTCAGAGAAGTTACATAACATACACTGATGATCCACCCATGCTGGTTGGACTGTGGGCTCTTAGTTCCCCTATGAGAGACTGAACAGGGGAACCTGGCGGAGGAAGATGGAGTCCTAACCACGAACCCACTGTCAGGGGTATTTTTATTCTTACGTTTTCTGCTTCTAGATATACTGACGTACACCATGTCTTCTTGATTATATGTGTGTTATATATAATTAAAAAAAAACTCTAATATCAGATATCAGAATTCAGTCTAGTGACCTTTTAACATAGAAAGATGGTTTAGATTAAGTGACTATTTCAATATGCAAGATACATAAACATGTGGCTATCAATTGTTTCTTCATGGCCATATTTTTTGCCTCTCCTTAATCTCTATATTTTAACCATGCTTTATTTTTTTTTTATTCCAAACCTCGAATAAGCCATGATCTATCTGACCTTCTAGTCATACATATCCTTACCTTCTGCATGCTTCAGTCCTATTCACTCTTCCCCAAATATGCACACACAGAAATCACTGCTTTCCTCCTTCATTTGCCCAATTGGTTCCTACAGCTCTTAACTTAATTTCTTAACTTCAACATCAAATTCTCTAGGACACTTTCTTTTTCTTTATCATTTTCAGTCTGTTTATATACCCTTCCTTTTTTTCGCTGCATTGCTTTGTATCTCTTCATTATAGCACTTAACAAGTTGTATTGTAGTTATCTAAATATCTATATCTTGTACTAAAGTACTGAGAAAGCAATGGCATCCCACTCCAGCACTCTTGCCTGGAAAATTCCATGGACGGAGGAACCTGGTGGGTCACAGTCCATGGGGTCACTAAGAGTTGGACACAACTGAGCAACTTCACTTTCACGCATTGGAGAAGGAAATGGCACCCCACTCCAGTGTTTTTGCCTGGAGAATCCCAGGGACAGGGTAGCCTCATGGGCTGCCGTCTATGGGGTCGCACAGAGTCGGACACGACTGAAGCGACTTAGCAACAGCAGCAGCAGTACTAAAGTACAAGCCCCTTGAGAGTTGAGATAAGCACACTGCATTTGCTGTTTCAATTTTGCCTAGTTCCATTCCTCAAAGAATATTTGATGAGTGAAGAAATGAATGAGTGAATGAATAAATGAAAACTGTTGGTGCTCATTACACTTATATCAAAACCTCCATTATTTGATTCAAATGAAATAGATTTTAAAATGTTAAGGGTTTATGGATTTAAAATGATTAAAAATAATAACTGACCACCCTTAAAAACCTAGTCTCAAATGTAAGCCCATTTGTCATTTTCAGCATCCATGTTGCCCACGATTTGCTGACCTTGAGGTAGAAAGGCACTGAGGTGCTATGCTTAGGACAGAGCTTGCATTCAGAGATTTGTGCATGATTCATAGTTTAAGTTCTGCAAGTTTGCATAATAAATAGTTTAAATACTGCAGCAACAGAGCTGGAGAGGAAATTAGGATTCTGAATGAAAAAGTTAATTATACCTCCAAGGATTTTTTTTTTTTTTTTGCAGTACATTAAAAACAAGTTTAGAAGAGGATAATTTAGGCTAAAGAGACGGAAATGTGGAAGATTATGGGAGTGGTGATAACTGACAAGTTATCTTATTAAGTGGGGGTAATTAGAGTAAATTAATTTTGAAATTATAATGGTGGATTCTAGATCAACAATAACGTAAATAATTTACGATGCAGATGATCTTGCAGCTGGAGTCAGTTATGTCAGTGGACTCTGTTCTTAACATTATTGACCATTTTCTCCACTTCAACCATTCTATTCAGATAACAAAGGGGGATATAGTTTAAAACTGGAATCCCCACCCTTTTAGCCAGGTTGCCAAAGCAAATCAAAGAATAAGAAATACTTACCAAAGGAAGTAGCTTTTCATGAAAAGACATCATGGGCTATTCCTGCATAGATTTGTATGTTTATTTATCCACGCAACTGAGATTCTATTACTATTACTGCTACTAAATAGTATTAATAAAGTTTTAGAGCTTAATATGTGTCTGGGTACTGCGTTGAGCATTCCACATGTATTATATTTTTTATTTTGAACAAGAGCCCTGTGAAATGTGCACAGACATTAATCTCAAACTAAGAGCTCAGAACAATGAAGCAACTTGCCCACAAACGCCTAATGAAGATCTTTGGTCTGAACGCTAGCAGGATGGCTCAAGAGCCATACTTGAAACTACTACACTGTGCCATGCGTTGACCTGTGCCAGTGTCAAGAGCAGAGACTCTCACTTTGAGATGTTGTGATTTGGGAAATAAACACAAAGGGGAAAAGTCCAACTTAAAAAAACTGTATTGGAGTGTAGTGAAGAAAGAAAGATTAAGAGACAGAGGGCTTGGGCTCCAATCTGATTTAAATCTTCACATAGCTACAAACACTAGAGTTCAGTGTATAACCTAATTATCATTATCCCAATCTGCAAAATAAGGCAGATAAGAAGGTATAAGTTAGTAACAAGGCCTGGCAATGATAATTTTGAACTGTGATGCTGGAGAAGACTCTTGAGAGTCCCTTGGACAGCAACGAGATCAAGCCAGTCAATCCTAAAGGAAATCAACCCTGAGTATTCATCAGAAGGGCTGTGCTGAAGCTGAAGTTCCAGTACTTTGGCCACCGGATGTGAACAACTGACTCAGTGGAAAAGACACGCTGCTGGGAAAGGTTGAGGGCAGGAGAAGAAGGGATGACAGGGGATGAGATGGTTGGATGGCATCACCAACTCGAAGGTCATGAGTTTGAGTGAACTCCGGGAGTTAGTGAAGGATAGGGAAGCCTGGTGTGCTGCAGTTCATGGGGTAGCAAAGAGTTGGACAAAACTGAGCGACTCAACAACAACAAAACATTCCATTCTCAAGGAGTGCTTCCAGGCCTTTCTACATAAGGAAAACCATCTCTGTCCGCACACCCTGCTGAGACAATAGCCCCAGAGAGCCTTGACCCCCAACTTGGAACTGGCTCACCCAGCCCACCTCTATTCTTGGCTGTCACTGTTGCTCTGGAAGGAGTGGCCAATTCATGCAGTAGCCAGTGGAGTCTGAGAGAGCTTAATAGGAAAAACTCTGCTCAGAAAATCCAATCCCTACTCTTGGAAATGTGTACTGGGAATTCAGATTAAACTAGGCAGCTGAAACCTTGATTTTTCTCCCTCTATCAGACTACAGCCAATTCATCAGCAAACACTGGCAGCTCTTACTTCAAAACAGACTCCAAAATCGCCCACTTATCACTCTATCTGCTACTACCTTCATTGTAGCCATCAGCTTCTCTCATTGGAATCATTTCATCGTCTTTTGCCCTTGTCTCATATAGGTATTTTTGCAACACAGCAGCCAGAACATCTCTCCTCTGTTCAGTAGCTTCTTGTCCTACTCAGAGTAAACTGTTTTTTAAATAGTTTGCATAGCCCTGTACAACTAGGGTCTCCACTTCTCCTTTTTAACTCAATTCCCTTCTACCGCTGCCTTCCCTGTTCATCTCACATCAGTCACTCAACCTCTTTTTTCATTAGTATCCTCAACACCTACTCCCAATAGGATGGCCTTTCCACTCACTCTTTTCTTTCTAATGCTCTCATAGGCATCTGCATGACTCACTGATTATCTTACCTCCTAAAGGTCTCTGATCACATGAAATGTTTTGAATGAAACACTTGCTCTGACCACTCTGTTCAAAATGGTAAGGACCCACTGAAGTGAAGTGAAGTCACGTCGCTCAGTCATGTCTGACTCTTTGAGACCCCTTGGACTGTGGCCTGCCAGGCCCCTCTGTCCATGGGATTTTCCAGGCAAGAATACAGGGATGGGTTGCCATTTCCTTCTCCAGGGATCAAACCTGGGTCTCCCGCATTGCGGGAAGACTCCTTACCCTCTGAGGCACCAGGGAAGTAAGGACCTACTATCACCTAGGTAATTTTTCATCCCCCACTCTTGCTTGGTTTTTCTCCCTTCCTTGGATCATCTTCTTATTTAAATAATTTATTTAATTATTTGGCTGTGCTGGGATTAGTTGTGGCATGTGGGATCTAGTTCCCTGATCAGGAATCAAGCCTGGGTCTGCAGCATTGGGAATGTGGAGTCTTAGCTGCTAGACCATTGGGGAAGCTCTGCTTGGATCTTCTTCTGATGTATTAGAATTTTTATTGCCTGCCTCTCCTAAACAGAGTGCACAGTCTCTATGGGCAGGGGCTATTATCTGCCCAAGAAAACACTGTGTCACCAGCGTAGCAGACACTGTAACATGATAAATGCATGTGGAGTGTTGGTTGCGCAAGTGAATGAATACATGAACGGGAGTTATAGTTGGAAGCATAGAGACCAGTCAAGAGAGGCCATTATCAACCCACGGTGCTGGTGAACAGAGTCCAGCAGGTAACAGTTATGGGTGCAGATTCTGAAGAACAGAATAAGGAAGTAGGAGAAATACCTGCAGCAATCATGTGTTTTGGAAGGAGGGACCACCAATTCTTGCTCTAAGATCCAAAGAACCGATAATGCTCAAATTTCAGTGAGTGTGGGCTTCATAGTCATGGCTTTTAATGGTCTGAGCACCTTCAGAGTGACCCTTCCTCTGTACCCCAAACTACAAGCCTCTTCTTCCATGAAAATTTCTACTCTCACCAATCGTAGTTAATCTGTCCCTTTTGTTAGCTTTTATTGCATTAAGTTCAGTTCAGTTCAGTTGCCCAGTCATGTCCGACTCTTTGTGACCCCATGAATCAGAGCACGCCAGGCCTCCCTGTCCATCACCATCTCTCGGAGTTCACTCAGACTCATGTCCATCGAGTCCGT
>SJYV01034874.1:0-17155 GCA_006410875.1 Neotragus pygmaeus | reverse complement strand
GGGGTGGGGTGAGAGCGATAAGGACAGGAGGTTAAACTATGCAGCTACACTGCCTGTTTAGAAAGATGTTTGGAGACACACTAGATAAAAGTAAAATCCATCCAGTTCCCTTCCTTCACAAGATATTTTAATGTAGTAAACAAGACTACTACATCCTTTTTGTTGTAAGCACTGTTAGTATTCAATATTTTAACGTTTATGGTGCATCACAAAAAAAACAAAATTGTATGTTTTTGCATAAGTCAAGGAAAAGCAGCAAATCAATACAATGGCAAAATCAGGGGTAAAATTGCAATTAAAAAAAAAAAAAGAGGTTTTAGATTAAGGGAGGAACAAATGTTTGTGGCCCTATATAGAGTTTCTGTTGCCAATCAAAAAACAAAGAATAAAACCCATCCTGACATAGGGTGTTCCAAAACCCTAATTCAGAAAAAAAGACAATTTATTCTAGGTTTAATAAAATGTTTATTTAGGATGGTAACAGAAGATAAATCATGCAAGAGCTCAGTAAAAACAAAACAAAAAAAGTAAGAGGAATGGCAACTGGTGCTGCCAATTAAAAAAAAAGAGTAAATCACTCTGCTATCCAAAAGGGATATGAAAAACCACTTGAATCTGAGAACAGACATGGTTGTAGTAATCTTCTGGAATTGTAAATTAAAGTAATAGGTAACCACTTGTGTTCCATTCCTCAGAGGAGTCCTAAGTTCAAACTACTGTTTCTTGCACATCACGCTCAGACGGCAAGCAGCCCAGAGCCCCCCCGCCCCCCAGCGAGCTTTGCGACGCCCTCAGAACAGTCTCAAGCTGACACTTCTTAGTAGGAGAGGAGGGCAGGCATCTCTGGTGACTCTTAAACGAGACCCCTTTTACATTCAGAATCTTCAGATTGTGGTAATGAAAACCTTCAGACCTGCGAGTCGTCCTTACCAGCCTCCTGTAGTGTCTGACGTCTAGGGAAGGCGTTCCACGTTAGTGGGAAGCAATCTGAACGGATGTACTGAACTCGACATAGTGTCTCAGATTTCAAACAAAGATAACTCATCTTTTGGCAAAAAAAACCCCACAAATAAATATAGTGGAATGCAAGTTTGATGGATGGAGGAATATATTATCTACTGACTGTCAAGGAGTACGATTTCATTGCAGACACAAAGAATCAACAATTTCAAAGAATTTAAAAAAACCCAAAACAGTTTGCACTTATTCCTCACAAAATCTTTTTTGGAACTACCCCCAATTGAAGCTACACACTGACTTTATTAATACAGCATTAAGTTTCTTTGTGTAAAAAAATCTTTGTACATAGTAATAAAAAAAGATAAGGCAAGATGCATTAAACAGAAACCTTCTGGTTCTTTCCCTCTGGGTTCTTACAGAGCCACTGATGACTATCTGCAACAGAAGAGCTGAGTTTCCAATTTTCCGTATCAAGCAT
Organism: Neotragus pygmaeus; assembly: GCA_006410875.1. NCBI lineage: Eukaryota > Metazoa > Chordata > Mammalia > Artiodactyla > Bovidae > Neotragus > Neotragus pygmaeus. The sequence goes on along the minus strand of SJYV01034874.1, from coordinate 15,717 downwards.
CTTGAGCCTTTGCTGTGGTAAGAATTCTGTCCGAGCACCCTGAGGACAGATGCTGGTGGTGGTCTTTGGCACTTACGCAGGCAGACTGAGCTTCTTTCCCTTGAGAACTACAAGTTTAAAGACAGGGATAAAAACAAAAGGTTACTCATCCTGACGTGCTTCAGCTTCCTCCTCCTTACTCCTAGAAGTTTATCGTATAAGACACCACAGAGCAAGGTCCAAGGAAATGAGCTTCTGATAAGCACCAGGCATCTGACTTGGGTATCAATAAACACAGTCCTCTGAAGTAAAAGAATGTCATATAGACAGATTGGAATCTTCTTAATGTATACGGATGCCATAGCAACTGAATTTAAAAATACTAGTTCAACTGAAATTGTCTTTTAATTCATGGCGGCTTTTTGTCATTGTGACTTAATCCCCTAATTACATATATTAACACATAACAGTTAGGAAAATTTTGGATATTAAAAAAAAAGTTAAGACACATATGCCCCCGTATCTAGCAATTCCACCATTAGAAATTTTACTGTATGCCCAGGATTCTTACTGGCTACTCTAAGTAACGTATTCTTTACTGTACAGCCAGGACTCCTTAGCTGGGAGGCGTGAGGAGAAGGGGGTGACAGAGGATGAGACGCTTGGATGGCATCACCAACTCAATGGACATGAGTTTGAGTAAACTCCGGGAGTTGGTGATGGACACGGAAGCCTGGCGTGCTGCAGTCCATGGGGCCGCAAAGAGTCGCACACGAGTGAGCAACTGAAGTGAGCTGAGGATTCTTAGCCTGGGAGCTGTGGTTGGGTTTCAGGGCCCCTGAACTCCCTAAAACTGTAAGCGCATGTTTGTGTGAATACACGTGACTGTGCATTTCTCTGAGCAAGGACCGTGGCTTTCATCAGATTTTTGTCAAGTTCACATGTACTCTATTCATACAAAGGCAAATACATATACATACAAGGACGCTGAGTTAAACACTGGATTTTTAAGCCCAAACACCCATGAACAGGGGGCTGAATAAACTATTTATTTATAATAATAAATAATAAACATAAGACTCCACTGCTATTAAGTCATGCAGATGTCCAGGAAAAAGTGCTGGGAGCCAGCACGAGGCGTCCCGCCCGTGGCAAAGGTCATGAGGTTAAGGGGCCCGACAGGCAAAGGCAAGTCGGGCCTTAAGGGAACCTCACTGGATCTGTTTGAGCATCTACCCCCAAAACCAGAGTCTGCCTGCTTTACTGTGTTATGCTTTCCACCTACTCTTCTGACATTAAGAGGGGGCTGTCCCCCCCACCACCTTTTTCTGGAAAAAGTTAATTTAGAGCTTTTAGATAATAAGTCTCCTGGGCATAATAAGAGTGTTCCAATCCGAAAACCCTCTGATGGCTTTCTAGCCTGCCTGCCGGACTCTTACAGCTGCGCATGTGATTGTTTGTGGCCTCCCAACCGTGAGAGACAAANTAGAAATTTTACTGTATGCCCAGGATTCTTACTGGCTACTCTAAGTAACGTATTCTTTACTGTACAGCCAGGACTCCTTAGCTGGGAGGCGTGAGGAGAAGGGGGTGACAGAGGATGAGACGCTTGGATGGCATCACCAACTCAATGGACATGAGTTTGAGTAAACTCCGGGAGTTGGTGATGGACACGGAAGCCTGGCGTGCTGCAGTCCATGGGGCCGCAAAGAGTCGCACACGAGTGAGCAACTGAAGTGAGCTGAGGATTCTTAGCCTGGGAGCTGTGGTTGGGTTTCAGGGCCCCTGAACTCCCTAAAACTGTAAGCGCATGTTTGTGTGAATACACGTGACTGTGCATTTCTCTGAGCAAGGACCGTGGCTTTCATCAGATTTTTGTCAAGTTCACATGTACTCTATTCATACAAAGGCAAATACATATACATACAAGGACGCTGAGTTAAACACTGGATTTTTAAGCCCAAACACCCATGAACAGGGGGCTGAATAAACTATTTATTTATAATAATAAATAATAAACATAAGACTCCACTGCTATTAAGTCATGCAGATGTCCAGGAAAAAGTGCTGGGAGCCAGCACGAGGCGTCCCGCCCGTGGCAAAGGTCATGAGGTTAAGGGGCCCGACAGGCAAAGGCAAGTCGGGCCTTAAGGGAACCTCACTGGATCTGTTTGAGCATCTACCCCCAAAACCAGAGTCTGCCTGCTTTACTGTGTTATGCTTTCCACCTACTCTTCTGACATTAAGAGGGGGCTGTCCCCCCCACCACCTTTTTCTGGAAAAAGTTAATTTAGAGCTTTTAGATAATAAGTCTCCTGGGCATAATAAGAGTGTTCCAATCCGAAAACCCTCTGATGGCTTTCTAGCCTGCCTGCCGGACTCTTACAGCTGCGCATGTGATTGTTTGTGGCCTCCCAACCGTGAGAGACAAAGGAAGCTTAAAACATCCTAGGAATGCAGAGGCTTCCGAGGAGTCAAAATCATTAGAATAGGACTAATTAAGGGTTTCATTTGTTGAGCCAATACTTGCTGCCAATTTTCAGATCTTTTATTTGTTGATATAGTTGGCATGTAGAAAAAACAGGTAGTAGCCCTGGTATTAGCAACATTAGATCTTTGAGTTAAGTACTTTCTTTGTTATAACCCACTGCACTTTTGTTCTACAGGAATGTAACTTTATTTAGTACTTTGAGGGTGATGCAGATTAAAGAAAAAACACTTCAAGGGAAAAAGAGTTTTCTGGTTGATAGACATTTATCTAGGAAGAGAGCCATAAAAATGTTAACAGGCCTCTTTGGCCAGAAGATAATGTAAACCACCTGAGACCTTTTGTATACAGGAAGGAATGCAAAAGGAAAGCCTGGTCTCAGTAAGGGTCAGGACTGCTGCCCCTGCATGACTCTGCATATTCCACTATTTCTTTATGTACAACTTGGGGTATATAAGCTGCTTTTGAAAATAAAGTTGTGAGTCTGGCACTGACGCTTGGCTCCCCTATGTCATTCTTTTCTCCCTTTTCTGGCTGAATTCCCATCTGGAGAGTGGAGGCTCACCGTGTATACTTATTTGCCCTGGCTTCTAAGACCCACGCGAGAGGGAGCCCAAGGTGGGGCACCCTCCGCTATTCAAGGGGGTGCCGGTGGCCTACATAAACGGTACAAGTTCCTTGTCTTGGAACTTTATTGGTTTTCCACGTAAACCAAGTTATTCAGCATCTTTTCTCCACTAATTTTCCTACTACACTATTCTTTCCTAATCTCTCTTTATATCTCTGGGTAAATAAGTCTTTCCTCGCAGACTCCGTCCCCACTTCAAATTCCCTGGATCCACTGGGGCTGGACCCCGGCAAAAAAGAACAAATTATAGAACAGCATGTTGAGTTTAAATCATTTATCATTAAACCATTATGTTTACTGAATATTAATGATGATTATTTTGGAGTGGTAGGATTCTCGGTGATTGTTTCCAGAATTACTAATTCTGACTGGTTTTACAATGAAAATGTGTCATTGTAGAAAACCAATAAAATTATAGCAAAAAAAGAGACTGAAAATCCTGACCAAGAATTCTACCTGACGGTCACTAAGATGTGCTCTGAAGCCAGTTCGCCTTCTGAGCAAATGTCAGATCAGAAGCACAATGGCCACGGGAGCCCTGCAGACGGAAGCGGGCAGCACAGAGCCTGGCGCACCTTTCGTGATGTACAAATAGAAGAAGTCGCAGTACAGGATGGTCTGGACGACGCCGGCCACCACGGCGATGAGGTCAAAGAAGCCCTCGAAGTAGAAGCGCCAGATCCAGTTGACGAGGTACAAGGCGCGGTAGAGGCCCAGGAAGAACAGGTAGTGGGTGGTGATGGTCTCCGCCTCCCCGGTCTTGCTGATCATGAAGAGCTGCGGCAGGATGGCCACTGACTCCAGGTAGATGGAGAAGGTCCACAAGATCTGAGGGAGAAGCCGCAACCCCGTCAGCGCCCGGTGCCTGCTGCGGGCTCACAGCAAACACTCCTGCCTCACCGTGAAGCAGCATAAAGGGAGTGGGTCTGGGCATCAGCACCCAGGACAGAGCAGCTCTGCACTTTAATAAACCACAGAAACTTAAGCCACATATAAAGGGGCAGACCCCCGGGACAAGCGAGGTTCCCAGACACCTGCACCTCCTTGGATCTCCCTCCTCGGTCTCGCCAGCGCTGCACTCTTCCCTGGGCAACTGCCTGACTCCTCCAACAGGACGCTTCTCCCGCTCCGGATCTGGGGCCCTGAACCAGCCCTGCTCCCTCCCAGGGCAACAGGACTGGGCACTGGGTCCCTGCACCCCCGCACTGCTGTTCCTCCTTTCCAGATGACATACATCATTTCACTCTTTTCTTACCCTTCAGGCTTTTTGTGGCATGGTTAAATCAAAGGGCCAAGAAGTCAGAGTTGTAGTCACACAAGCTCTCTTCCCAGCACTTCATTCACGCCTACAGAGGAAGGGTCTGGGAGGAGTCCCTGGAGGGTTTACACCCAGGCGCCGCCACCAGGGGACAACCACTGCCTCACTCCGGGACGCTTGGGGCTGGATGGAGCACTGCGGAGCAGGCCACCCCACCACGTGGCACGGTGCTGGGCACCAGGCAGGCTGCACTTCCTCAAGACAAGGAGTGCAGCAGCTTGGGGTCACAGAAGCCAAGCTTATATTCTAAAGGAGAGCCAGCAGACAGACATTCAAGCGGGTGTCTGACCTGGGTGCTTAATTCTTGCCCAGGATTTATTTACATCAAACTACGGTTGATTGCTAACCCACTCCCCACCCACACCCCCAAAACACAAAACAGAACGCCATTAACTGCAAACAGGTCTATTTCCTTAGGGAACCACGCATGACTACCTAAGTAACCTCTTAACCTACCTCCAGAGGAGAGAAATCATGATTGACTAGAAACGAGAGGCCGCCCACAGGAACCACCAGAAACTCCACTCGGAAAGTATCATGATTTCCATCGTAGGTTGCCTTAAATTTCATGTAGATCAGGTACACTGTGGCATAGGAGCAGGCAATGTAGATGAGCTAAAAAGATTAAAAAAAAAAAAAAAGATGCTGTGTCAGCAACATATTACAATTGCTCCAATTCCCTCAGCTTTCTACATCAGCCACATATATATATATCAAATTTAAATATAGTAAAATCCACTTTTGGGGGGGTATACAGTTCCATAAAAACCACCACCATAATCAAGACACAGACCAGTCCTAACGCCCCCCCACCCCAGTTCCCTCCTGCTGCCCTACAGAGTCACGCCTCTCCCAGGCCAGTCCTAACGCCCCCCACCCCAGTTCCCTCCTGCTGCCCTGCACTTTTGGCCTTTTCTAGAATTCCATTCCATAAATGGAACTGTCACAGTATGTCACCTTTCAGACCAGTTTTTTTCAGTCAACATAGCAACCTGAGATCCAGCCGTGTTGTCTGTCACGTGTATTAAGAACTGGTCCTCTTGTGTCTTTATGAAGAGGCAGCCACAGAGGTTCATCCACCCACCCACCAGTTAGAGGACAGGTGGGCTGTTTACAGCTTGTGGGGTGGGGGATGGAGCCGCTGTGAACATCTGTGCACACGCTTTTGCGTGAAGATAAGCCTTCATTTCTCCTGGGTAAAGACCTAGGAGGGGGACTGCTGGATCACATGTTAAGTGTAAGTTTAACTTTATGACAGACTGCCAAGAAACGTATTTGTAATCTCTTTGTAAATTATTAGACAGATGCCTTAGAAAAGAAAGTGAATGGCAAGTTCAACACAGTTCAAAACCAAGGCACTTCCTTACAGCATGAAGATATTTCTGAGGTAGCACTTTTCAAAAGATAATATAGACAATGTAACCCATGTTACACTTTGCAATGACAGTTTTAATTCATGTTACTTTAACACTGAACATTCAGATTGTTGCTATGAAATTTCGTCTGGTAACAACAAAAGCAAAACCAAAAGTAAGTGATAATTGTACAGTGCATAGCTATTCAAGGGCTTACAATTAGGTTATATGGTGTTTCATATTCGAAAGGAAAAACACTACTCATCTGAACCCAAGAAAAAGTCTGACATTCTGAGATTACACCAATTTTCAGACTGCAGAATTTTAGGCTCAAGAATCTATAACATCAGGCAGCTGGATTATCAGCCACATGACCTGGTCCTACTTTGCTCTAGCCAAGTCAACTTGCAAAATTTGATTCGGAAAACACTGGGGTCAATCGACGTAAGAGGAAAATGAGAGCAATCATCACGTCCTCATAGACTTCAAAACAGAGACCTGAACTGTCCCAGGCAGCATGAAGTTATATTCGCAAATAGTTGACAAACTATCAAAACTGCCGACTATACCTGTAATAATGAACAGGCAACACATACACACCCCTTCTCAATGCAAAGTCAAGGAAGATTAACACCCTATATTGTTAAGAGGTGTTCTCTCCACACAAAAACACATGTATATATGCTTGTGAATAAACACATAATCCATATGTATACACAAAACACACACACATCTACGTACAGTCTCCCCTGCCCCGCCCCCAGCAGAGCATCCAGTGGAGGCACAAACTGGCCAGGGCGTCACTCCCCAGCCCCCCATCCACAACCAGCCCTGCTGCATCCACCAAGGCTTAGCAGCCACTGGACAAAGCAGCTCTTTTTCTTCTCTCACCCATGCTTGCCATTTAAAGCAAGAAGCCATGAGCACATAAAACCCGGTTCTCATGCCCCTGATTTTCAGGATTATGTTTGGAAGCGACAATTAACCAAGTAAGGATTCCTGAAAGCTGAGCATCCTGTGAGGGAGGGGAGGGGAGGGGATTCCTGCTCACACACCTCTGACAGCTAGTTTTAACTTGCCTGGACAATAAGCAAGGACACGGTCATTTCTAAGGAAGCGAATTCCTGATGAATTCCCATCACTTAGTACAAAGAATGGAAGGACTCTAGGTAACTTGAATGTGCTGTCACAGCAGCAATCAACAAGCTAGTCACCTGCCCAGGGCGGCCTGCAGTCTGCTTCCCTGTCAGAACCAGGGGTGCTGCCTGCCACCTGCGGCCCTCAGTGTGCCCTGGGGTGCTCGCCATGTGCACGTTCAGCGCCGGCAGAGTGGACCCAGATTGCGCGAAGCTCGGCATGTGTACCGCCTGCGGTGCCCAAGAGGCTAGGTGTATGCAATTACGCTGCATTTTGAGAGCCACGCATTTGTCTTCCTGTGAGTTAGGGAAACTGACACCAAGAGTGGCATGGATACCAGCACTTGGGACGAGTTAAAGGCTTAGAAACTATGTTAAGTGAACTACGGTGTAGACGTGGCTTAAGCACGGCAAAGGCGACATGTGGACGCACGCCCAGGCCCCACAGAGAGGCGGGAGCAGGCAGGGCAGCCGGAGCCCGCCTGCTCCTCCTTGTCCTGAACCAACCTGCTGGCCTTTCCCAGGGACCCTGTCATTTCTCACTGCTTGAAAACATGGTTTTCCAGAGCTTCAGAAGTTTATCACAGTTGAGGAACTTAAGACCAAGAAATCTGTAAGTGCAAAGTGCTTTAATTAAATAGATACTGCTGCTTTGATACAGGAAAAAATATGCTTAATGATAACTATTCCGAGCTTTACGTACTGGGTGGTCTCAAAAGGCTTACATAAACAGCAGCACATCTAGACATTATTCTTGAAGATGCTTAATTAAGTGCAGAGGTGACATAAGTTTAACAGTTTCCACAGGTCTGTGAATTATGGACCAAACACACTCCATTGGGTGCCACACCATACCTTCATAGACGTATTATATAATGAAATAAATGAAGTAAAGAGATCCAGGTAACGAGTTGTGAAGACCAGTGCAAACAGAAGCTGGCTTTTCCCAGAAATACCTAAAGAAACAAAAGCAAAGTGTTAGAAATACACCAAGAGCTCTTTGATTGCTTAAGTCGATACCATGAAGGGACTGCAGGAATGCGGGGCGCCAGGCGCCGAAGCCACGGGCTGGGATGACTCCAAACGCAGGAGAGCAGTTTCACTCTTCCTCCCCCTCAACACCCTTGAACAGACAAGGCGACGAGGAACCAAGCGGGGCCTGCTTCGAGGAAGAGTCTGAGCAGTAACCCCCCGGCTCGGCTCCTACGGTGACTTTTGGGAGGCAGCTTTACTTGGAGGAGATAACTTAAAAAAAAAATTACCTTCGATGAACCACACAACCAAACTCAGACTCACACAAACACGCTCCTGGACGCTATGGAACAAGAGGGGGCGCCTAACAGCCTTCCAGAGCTGCACCTTTTACTGCTTTAACATCTTGAAACTCTTTCTCCATCCAGCCACCACTCCCCCCGCCCTCCAGGGCCCGTGTGGAGCGCAGGGACACTCAGTCGAGACGATGAGGTCACCTGCCAGGTCACCTGTCATCTGGATTTGGCCAAATAGTTATGTGACAACAGCAGTGCACCGTGGGTTTCAGATGTTGAGAGCGATTTCTTGAGGAGAGTGAATCTCACTGGGTGTCAGGACCCATCCACCCTCATCTACATTGTAAACTTCACATCATTAGACAGTTAAGCACGTTTGCACTTAGTGGAAATGTCACTGCACCCAAATCATTAGCAATATTCTTCCAGAAGGTGAAAATCACATTTTATTAAATGATATTTTACAAACAACACTACTGTCCAAAACTATTTTACAGCTTGTTGAAGCAAAAAGCCTAGCTCTGAGAGTGTTATTTTTGCGGAGGAATAATTGCAGTTCCACCCTATTCACAAAAATAAACTAAGAGAAACTGAAGAGACAGCAGTCTCTATCCCTCTGGATCCATCAGTAGTGGCCAAAGGTGGAGATACAGATACACAGAGTAAGCGTGCCCTTTTTAGTCTTTTCCCCAGTGGCAGGGAAGTTTCTTTTTTTCTTATCACAGATCAATGTTCCAAAGGAGAATCGATGAGACTGTTGTTGACACAGAGAACGTGCCAGAGAAGACAAGACGGGGAAGAGGACCGGGAGCACGCACTTCAAGCCTGAAGACTGTGGAAGCCTTGCGAGAGAAAAGTCCCAGCTTATTTTCTATGTGCTTCTTTCCCATATTTTAAGTTAAAAAACGACAGAATACATATAGGCAAGTTTTGCAGTAAAGGGTTTATTCTCCTGAGAATTTGGAAGCCAGGTAAACTGAAATTTGCCCTTGTTTTCAGAATTCCTAGACTAAAAACCAGGGCTGGCATATCGTTTTTATCACCCCCCTTTGATGCAACCCAATTCCCATCAGTCATCCTTGAAGACACCCACCCTCGGCGCTCCTTATTCTTCCAGCAAGTACAGAAGATCCACTCCACGAGGCTGCGGCCCAGCTCCTGTGATGGCGCCTACAAAGCGCCCTGTGGTCATTTGGTTGCTCGTCTCCCACCCCTCCAGAGCCCCCCCCGCACACGCGCACACGCAAACACACAGGGTCTGACACGCAGCAGGGCCCAGAAAATACCTGCTGAATGAATGAACAAATGAAAAAAAAAAAGGTAATTCAATTATATTCAGGTCATGGCGGTAAACTCATTTTGTGGTATTTTGAGATAAGACTTCCAAAGAGTTTTTAAGTCATACTGTGTCTCTGACTGTAAACAGGTGCATGCTCTGGGCTCTGCCCTAATTTACTGCCCTCCAGAGGGTAGGGCAGAGGAGAAGGGCACAGGCGGCGTGTGGCCTGCAGCTTGTCCTGTGATGTAAAACCTGGGCGGGAACCAGCATGCTGGAGACCTGAGCGCTGTGTGCCCACACAGTTCTGCCCGATTCTTCCCGGCCTGGATCCCGAAGAGCAAACAGCAGTTTTCCCCTTTAACACAGAAAACCTGTCTGTCTTCTCAGGAAGGTGGGGGTCCCAGCTGAAGACAGAACGGGCGGAACAGGAATCTCCTTCCGGGGACACTTGCTATGAAGCGGGAGGTGCTCCCAGTCAGTTCCCAGGTTGAGACTGAAGGACACGAAGGCCAGGGTAACAAGCTCCGGAGACCACTCACTCTCAGTGCTTCTGTAACAAATGTACTGCACCTCCACACCAGGGAGCACCTCCACATTAGGGAGCACCTACACACCAGCAAGCACCTCCACATGAGGGAGCACCTCCGCACCGGGGAGCACCTCCACATTAGCAAGCACCTCCACACCAGCGAGCACCTCCACACTCCAGGGAGTACCCCCACACCAACGAGCACCCCCACACCAGGGAGCACCCCACACCAGCGAGCACCTGCACACCAGGGAGCACCTCCACACTCCACACCAGGGAGCACAATTCATACAAAGGAAACCAATCATCACACACACCACCACTCCCATCTTCTCCCACTGGGCCAAGTGAAGGTTAATGAACGCCTCCAACTAAGCATTCCAGTGTACATAACGTTAAATTCTGCTGCAGGTTAAAAGCTGCATTTCTCATATTTCCATTGGTTTACAGAACAAAACCTTCAACCAGATGGACAAGCCTTCTGTGAACTGTTTCTTCCTGCCAACACTGGATGCACCCAAGCACCACAGGTCAGAGCAGCAGGAAAACACGCAGGGCAGCGCTCACTCGGTGGCCCGGGCACCAGGCACCAACCCACTGCCTCCAAGGTTCCGGATGCTCTCCTAACGGCCACTAACACCCTAGCACAGGGCTCAGCAGCTGGCCCACAGCACAGCTCCTGTGAGCAGGGGAAGGGGCTGTGGAGCCAGAAGGTGTGGGTTCAAGCTCAGCTCTGAGTGCACCAGGTCACACAGGGTTGTTACATACTCGGCCCCCCCAAACCTTTCTGCACCTGCCAAACAGGGAAAAGTGTGGGCCTGTGGGAAAAAGCGTTTTTCGATAGCTGCCATGCTTGTGGGTGCTTAGTGACAGCTCCGACTACATGCTGCTTTGCCACCTTTTCCTGTTTTCAGCGAAATCCATGCTATTTTATTAAAAACGCCAACTGGGCCCACGTACCTGGAATAAAAAGCAAAAGGACCCTGTAAACACCCTTCCCACCTCCACTTTAAACACGACGCTCCAGGCTTTTTTAAAGCCCCTTTCTCTGTAGGTGTACTCATACGTTTGTCCCTTAAAATGGGCCACACCATCTCCTCGTTCGCAACTTGCTTTCTCAGCTTGGTATTTGAGGCGTGTCTCCTCCTGTTAGCACGCCTACCTTACTCTTTCTGATGGCTGCATGGTGCTCTGCAGTGCAGATGTACCAACATTTGCGTGACCCCTCCACGCAAGTGGACATTTGGGTTGTGTACAATTTTTGTTCTTGTAAACGATCCATGAATATCTTTGTATCTATAAATAGTGTTCTGTATTTAGGTACAACAAACACCTTTATACCTATATTTAGCTTGTTCACCTACATGACAATTTCTGTAGTTCAAATTCCCTAGAAATGCTGATAAAATATATGAACACTTTAACTTTTGAAATAATGTCAAATTTCTCCTACATAGGCTGTGCCAATTTACATATTCACAACACCAGATGAGAATACTCTTTACTTTACACCCCTGCTTACATCAAGATGTAAACCTCTGACCTTTTCCCACCCAGTTGCAAACGATGGCACGCACTGATCTTTTAACACCGACACTGCTAACTACTAATGAGGCAGGGCATTCTTTCACTCTTAACTGGCCTTCTGTTATTCTATAAACTGCCAGCTTCGCTCATTTACCTATCAGGGTGTGTTTTTTTAATTTGGAGGATTAATTAATTAAATTAAATTAATTTAAAATTAAACATTAATTTTAAGGTGGATATTAACCTTTTGCCACTTAAATATATTGCAGATTATTTCTCTCAATTTATTGTCCCTTGACTGTGATGATATTCTGAATTAGGAAGGTAATTTGGGGAGGCGAATCATGGAGCTCTCATACTCTCCTTGCTGTGAAATCAGGGGAGCCCTCCCCAGGGTCTTTCTCGCCACTTCACATCCATAGTGTTTAATGCCTATGTGGTTTGATGTCTTGTATTTTTATCTTTTTATATAGATCTTATTTCAGCTAAACTGCAGCTTTCTTGAGAACAGAAACTTTGACAGTGGCAAGCTGCTGCTCAGAACTGTGTCCCCAGTGCCTTGTGGCCAGAGTGGGTGGTCAGTAAGTAAGAGCCATGATTACTCAGGAGCTTGGCACTCCAAAGAGCAGAGGCGATAGCTGCTACAAAGAGGGAGCCGGGAACGGGAGGCCAAAGCTCCCTGGGGTACTCAGAGACAATGAAAGGAGAGCTGTTTTCCTTGTGCTTCAAAAACATAAACTGTCACGACAAGGATGTATGGTACAGCACCGGAAACGACACTCAGCAGTTTGTAGGAAACTCTAAGGGAGAGACTGAAAAAGAACACACACACACACACACACACCTGAACTACTTTGCTGTATACTCGAAACCAACACAACACTGCGAATCAACCACACTTCAATCAACAACAACAAAGAGAGGAACCTCCCCCAATCTGGAGGAGCCACTACAAAATAAACAAATAAGCAAAGTGCCAGTTCACTGCATACCACTTAAGACAATTTAAGAGGAAATATATTAAAACCTAAAACTTAAGCACACTTAAGAGCCAAAAAAATGGCTGCTTTTTGTAAATTAGATACATTCACTGCAAATAAACTATCTCCTAATAAAATTCAAACTATAAAGGCCACACACACGCATATATACACTACACAATTACAAGACGCACAGGGACACTGCACATTGCTGTCAAGTTCAGGAGGATGAAAACCTGCAACTCACACGACAACAGCTAACCACCACCTAAGTGACAGGCAGAGGAGAGAAGGGAAGGACCCGGCGGAAGGCTGAGAGCCTTGAGGTCAGAAGAATCCACCAGCAGCTTAAGCCCACTGGACACAGCACTAGTAAACTATCAGCCTACAGGAAAATGCAGACAAGAAGTTCGTCACCTACAAACCAAGGGGTGTTCTCCCAACACTCCCCAGGTCCATGTTTGGGACACTGTGGATCCAGCTGCACTCAGAGCTCAGGAAGACGAGGAACTCACATTTCATTCATCCCTCCATCATGACAATGCAGACAGTGGAGAATGCCATTTCTAACAAAACCAAGATCAACTCCCCAGGCTCCACTTTAAAAGGTCCTTTGTGGCTATTGCCCTGGAATTAGACGGTCAAGAAAGCAGAATCTTCCTCACTAAACTGTCTCATCCCTAATCCTAAGGGGGAAAAGCCTCGTGGTTCTATAGTTGCAGCTATGTTCCAAGTATGGGCCAAAATCCTAACATGAATCCCAAGACCAGTATTTTCAAAGTGAGAAACACAACCTGAATATACATGTCTCCTATTCCGGTTATTTGAGAAACTCATCAAAGTCTTATCCTTTCAAAAGTCCCTAAACAACTTTAAATTAGGATGGAAAAACAAGGCAGCTAGTCAAATCCAGAATTTAATTCTGAATAAATGATCTCGGTGATTTTGACTTGTATAAGGCTAGAAAATCTCACATGTAAGAACGAAAATGATCCTAAGTCTGACAATGAGGATAGTTTAGTAACTATTGAAATACCAAGCAAACATACACAAATTTAACTCACCTATTTATCTTCCTTGTTATTTCGGCTTAAGTATTTTATATTTTCCTAAATCTCCCAAATGAAAATAGTGAATGTCAAAAAACAACAAAATAGCAAACACTTTCTCTTATTACACAGTGCTTCCTTGAGAATTCCACATTCATCATTGTACTAACTTCCCCCCAATATCTTAGTTTAGATCCATGTTTAGGAGATAGTGTGCTTCAATATTTAGTGCCTTGACAGAGAAGGGGATTCTGAGGAACATATAAAAAACTAAAAGACTCATACAAAGACTCTGGAGCAAAAATAACAATTAAAAGTAACATTTCTGGTGATGGGGTGGGCAAAATGGGTGAAGGCAGTCAAAAGGCATAAACTTCCAGTTAGAGGATAAATAAAACTTTGGGGATGTTACATACAATGGGGACTACAGTTAACAAGACTGTACTGCATATTTGAAAGTTGCTAGGAGAGTAGACCTTAAAAGCTTTCATCACAAGAGAAAACAAAAGTCGCCATGTGTGGTGATGGGTGTTAACTAAACTTACTGTGGTAATCATTTCCCAATACATGTATCAAATCTGTATGTTGTACACCTAAAACGAATACAATGTTATATGTCGATTATATCTTGATAAAGCAGGGATTAAAAATAACATTCCCTAGGGAATTCCCTGGTGATCCAGTGGTCACCCACTGCGAGGGGTACAGGTCAGAACCCTGGGTGGGGAGCCAGGATCTCTCATGCCTCAGGGCCAAAGAACCAAGACATAAAACAGAAACAATATTGTAACAAATTCAATAAAGACTTTAAAAATGGTCCACATCAAAAAAAAAAATCTTAAAAATAAAACATTTTCTGAGTACAGAAAGAAATGACCTAAACTACTGACCTGGCATCAAATGCCTAAACCACAACTACACAGACCAAACAGCCATTTATGCAAATGAGTTACTCCTCACCTGTACACCAACCCTGGCTCTAACAGTAATCTCACCTCCCTGTGCCTCAGTTGCCTCCTCTAGAGAATGGGGGCAAGGGCACTCCCTTCATAAGGTTATTTCAAGGACTATGTGAAAGTGTTAGTCATGTCTGACTTTTTGCGACCCCTTGCACTGTAGCCCTCGAGGATCCTCTGTCCATGGAACTTTCCAGGCAAGAATACTGGAGTGGGTTACCACTCCCTTCTTTAGGGGATATTCCCAACCCAGGGATCAAACTCAGGTCTCCCGCATTGCAGGCAAATTCTTTACCGTCTGAGCCACCAAAGACTATGTGGGATAAGCCATATAAGGTATTTACCTCACTACCTAACACACAGCAAGCACTTAAATATCAGCTCTCACAATCGCTGAAATTACTTCGCAGTCATTGGAAACACAACTGAACCTCTTGGAACTATGCATAAATTGAGAGATCATCTCCAAGCCAAACACACTGGTTTCAGTACGTGGACTTTGTAACATCCATTTTGACTGCTCAAAGGTCTTTTTTGGTTCTTCTTACTTCCTGGATCTCAGCTGTGTTCCAGGGAGACAGGTGAGGCCTGAAGACTACAGCCAAAGAGGTGGTGGTATTATTCTAAGAGGCGAAAATAGGAATCAATCAGGTACATGGAATTCTCTGTCACTCGGGTCATGTGGGACTCCATCTTTCACTGTCTCGGCAAAAATTAAGTTATTTAATTCTCCAAATGTTTGTTACACTGAGGACATGGCATCAAAAATATGTGTAAGGAAGACTCTGTACTTTTAAGAAATCATTAAAAAATGCGCCGTTCTTAAGCTCTTAGGGCTAACCAAACGCAAAACCCTACAAGGACCAGCTGAGAAAAACGGGTCTCACTGCCTCCCAGCAGTGTGTGCATAAAACGTGTGCTCCCGAGGAGGCGCCGCCAACTCACTGGTGACGTGGAGTGAGGGATTACAGGAGACCACAGGAGACCTCGGCGGTACCCGGCGGCGCGCCGCAGGTCTAAGGAAAACCGTTATTAGATGGAGGCACTCAGAGGAGTTTTGACAAACTAGATCGTCCCTCAAAGCAGTACTCACCGCCCCCAAAAAATTCGCTTAGAGATCTCCCCACAGGCCCCTCCCGCGGCAGGCGCGATCCGGGACCCGAGGGCTGGGTTGAAGCCCATGGGACTCTCAAGGACAGGCCTGCCCGGGCACCTTCACCGAAAG
>SJYV01034873.1:1942-13234 GCA_006410875.1 Neotragus pygmaeus | reverse complement strand
ATGAGGTTATACAAACATGGAGGGAATGAATTTCTCCCAGGGAACACCATAGTCAAGGCCCAGTGGACTACAATTCCTTCAAACAGGGAAACTAATTGACCTTAGCCTGTGTGGCTTCAAAGAAATAAGTTTACAGATTTTATGGACATGTTTTAAAAAATGAAACAGAAATAAAGGAATTAAAAGAATTCCCAGCAAAAGGGGATTCTTCCCAGGAAAGTGAATCAATGTTTTTAAATCTAGCGACCTCCCTGGTGGTCCAGTGGGTAGGACTCCGTGCTTTTACTGCAGGGGGCATGGGTTCAGAACTCGATTGGGGAATTAAGATCCTTCATGCCATAAATAAATTAAAATTAAAATTTTTTTCAATTGAGGTTTAACTAAATTTCTTCCTTGATCACCTCCTGATAGCAGAGACTTGCTGGGTGGTTCACAGGTTTTATTTCATTTAGTCATTAGTCATGCCCTATCCAACAGGCATCATTTCTGCCTTTTGATAGGCAAAAATCTATGGGGGTTCTTCATACCCTCTGTCTTCAGAGACCGAGCTTCCTGGCCTGTGTGCACTGGTGTGTGAGTGTGCCTCAGATGGATTAGGGGTTTGGTGATATACTTACAGACTCCCCTTCTCCTTCTCCCAGGTGTTGGGGTGGCTGGAGGCCCTGGGAAACAGCTCTAGCCATGGAAACCTCATCAGGCTATCACTTGTTACATGTGACATTAAAGAAAAAAAAAAGATTGACATTCATTTGAAGATTCTTAAAAAGAAGGGGGTTAGGAAATAATATTTGAGTGCTGAGTTGTTTTTGTTTTTCCAAAGCAAGGTAATGGTAGGGGTGGAAGACAAAAATCCTTGTTTTCTGAGCACATGATGAGTATAGATTTGGAAATGCAGGTCTGAGCAACAAGGAAGTGGACAGTGACTTAGAGATCCACAGGAACTGGAGGAGGGAGCAGGGGTGTGGGAAGTTTGGGAGACCAAGTCTGGGCTCTGTGTGAAACAGAGAGAGATGAGAGGCTGTGGATTAGCAGATGGAAAGACTTGGAAGAGAAGATCTGTTCGTGGGAACTCATGGGGTTTTCTGCAGAAGTGTGTGATATAAACCCTCCTCTGATTCTCTACAAAATCTTCAGTAAACTCAAAGTGGCTCTATAATTCTACAGTGTGGGTGGAACCACTAGAAAGAGAAAGAGGTGCTGATCCCTATTGGCTAAGCTGAGAAAACTTCAGTCTGCCTGGAGGAGTGGAGCCAGGGCGGCTGCCCACACGCAGTTGGGGAAACTGAGGCTCAGAGAGTGTAGGTTACCCTCCCAAAGTCATACAGGCAAAGCTGCTGAGAACTTGTAGTTTTCAAACCCAGGGTTTTGCCCATTCCAGCATGCAGTGTTTCCTTGGATGATTTAGGTTGGGAACTTGGCAGTTACTCCCCAAATTCTGGCCTTGAAACATGTTTGTTTGTTTTCGCCCACCTGGCCAGTAGGTAAAGCCACATCTGCACATCATTTTTTCCCTTGTTTGAATCAGCACAAGCTGAAAACAGAAAAGGAAGCAAAACAAAAAAAAAACCTATGAGACTTTAATTCGAGCTCAAGTGAACACAGGTGAAAACATGAGAAAATGGAAAGGGGAGCTTCAGTTTAACTATAAATGATAGGAGATTAAGAAGATGCAGCTTTTGATTGTCTTTCATTTAAATAAAGAGGATAGCAAAAGTGGTCCTTCAGGAGAGACCGTTCAGAGGATTTGGGAAGTTGCAAGTCTGGTAGATCATAAAAAGTGTATTTCCAGGGACAGCACATTTAGTAATATAAATAAATCATTATTATTGTTTTTTTTATTTTATTTTAAAACTGACTTCCTTAAAGTCGAGCCTGAAGGCTAGGCAGGAGAATATTGAATCAGAACCTGAAGACTGGATGCTTTTTATCTTTTCTTGTGCTCTTGTCCTTGGGCTTCTGCTGGGACAGGACTTATGCATCATTTGAGGAGCAAATAACTTACCTGAAGGATAGTGTCTGCAACTGCTGGCTGATACATTCTTTTTCTATATTGCTTACACAGAGATGTAAGAAAGTATGAGAAAGCAAGAAGAGTCTGTACCTATAACGATGTATCTTAACTTTTTTCTGAACTCTTTTTCAGATCTCTTTGGGCTTCCCTAATAGCTCAGTTGGTAAAGAATCCACCTGTGATCCAGGTGACCCCGGTTCGATTCCTGGGTTGGGAAGATCTGCTGGAAAAGGGCCAGGCTACCCACTCCAGTATTCTGGCCTGGAGAACTCCATGGACTGTATAGTGCATGGGGCTGCAAAGAGTCGGACACGACTGAGTGACTATCACTTTCACTTTCACGTTGGAGATCTGAAAAAATAAAAGACTGTTGTTATAAAACAACACAGAGGTGACTTCCCTGGTGGTCCAGTGGCTAAGACTCTGAGTTCCTAATGTAGGGAATTTCCAAATTCAATCTTCGGTCAGGGAACTAGTTCCCATGTGCCACAGCTAAGAGTTTACATGCCACCACTAAAAATCCCACATCCACATTGAAGATCCTGTGTGTCATAACTAAAACCTGGAGCAACAAAGTAGATAAATATGTTTTTTAAATGGCACAGAGACACATACATTAAAAGTTTGTGTATAATTTGTCAGGAAGTGAGAGTGGAAGGATGGGACGCAGAGCAGAGAATCCCTGAGACCTCCTGGGCAGTTCTGACATTGCAGTCCGGACCACCTGCATTAGAGAGACCTGAAATGCCAGTTTAAAGTGCAGTCAGCCTCTCTGCCCCACCTTCAGACACACTGAAGAAGAATCTGCAAGTTTTAGATTCCAGGATCTGCACTCTTCACACTCTTCCAGGGACTCTTCTACACACTGTAGTTTGAGGACCCTACCCTAGCATGCCTGTGAACCCCAGGTTTAAATCTCCTGCTCTAGAACCATCTATGCCTCCTGGTTTAAAATGCAGATTCACGCTCAGAAACTGTGATGTTCGAGAAAGGCTAGGGTAGGAGGAAGAAATCTGCATCTTTATCATATGTGTGACTGTGGTACAGAGACTCCAGCACCAGGTTTTGAGTGATGGACTGGAGAGCTGTCCCCTAGCTTTGTTGTCCCTCATGTGCCTGGTGCTGGAGCTAATTCAGATACCCAGACTTCCTCCATTATCGTGTGCAAATCCGTGCAATTACTTTGGAGGAAAATGTGGCCACATACAGTAATGCTGAAGATGTACCTAGCTAACCACCCAGTAACTCGCCAAGAAAACTGTCTGCTTCACATCCCATTCTCTGATAGCCAAACCCAGCTGACAGTCATAACAACTCATAAACATTAAAATTTTGTGTTGCAGGTAATATAATTTCAAAAGTATTTCTATTTATCAAGGTCAGCTTATGTCTTAACTTCTAGCAGGGACTATTTGTTAGGTTTTCAGGTTAGAGATGAAGTCATATACGGATGTGAGAGCTGGACTATAAAGACGGCTGAGTGCCGAAGAATTGATGCTCTCAAATTGCGGTGCTGAAGAAGATGCTAAAGAGTCCCTTGGACAGCAAGGAGATAAAAGGAGATAAAGGTGATAAACTTTAGATATTCCTAAAGGATATCAACCCTGAATATTTGCTGGAAGGTCTGATGCTGAAGCTGAAGCTCCAGTACTTTGGCCACTTGATGTGAATAGCCAGTTCATTGGAAAAGACCTTGATGCTGGGAAAGATTGAGGGCAGGAGGAGGAGACTATAGAGGATGAGATGGTTGGATGGCCTCACCGACTCAATGGACATGAGTTCGGGTAAACTCCAGGAGATGGTGAAGAACAGGGAAGACTGCTGTGCAGTCCATGGGGTCACAAAGAGTCGGACATGACTGAGTGACTGAACACGACAACCTGGTTGTTTAGTCCAACAATTCTACCACCACTTGACCAGAGTTGAAGTCATCTGAGGGTGTAGACTATGGCTTCTTTAGCTTTGTATGGGCATCTCTGGTACAACTCTTAAAACATGATCAGTGCTCAATAATTATTATTTAACCTTCAGATTCACTAAACATGGGTGGGCATCCCACCCCATGTCATTGGTGCTCTATAGAACAGCCCCTTTTACATAATTTTCTTTACCTGGACATGTCTGGGAAGCAGAACTCAGCGATCAAAGTCTTGCCCAGAGTAGAAGACATCCTCCTTTTCCCAATCCCATCCTGGCAACAGTTCAGTAACTGAAGGGAGCTGTCCAAGATGATTTCCTTTCCTCATAAAGTGGAAGGCGGATAGAAGTAAAGAGAGATGAATGCAGCCACCCTCAACAATCCTTAGAGCCAAATAAATGGTCTGGCAGGTCTTTGTGTTCCCAAATGAGCAGCTTGGAAGGGCTGCAAGAGAGAAGATGACTTCAGAAAAGCAACTGGTCTCTACAAAGTTTCCTTGGAAACTTAGTTGAAAGTCAGCTTGGATCAGAACCCAGCCTCATTGATTAAACACTAGCTGAAAGACCACAGGGTGGTGATAAATTGCCAAGGAGCCCATTTGGGGGTAAGCATCTAATTGGTGCCACAGGATTTAGGGTAAGAACCTGTCTTCCCTCACAGCTTTATTAATGATCTGGATTAGAAATGATGTGTTCATGCTCAGCTGGGGGCTGGTACAAGCAAGAGAACAGGAGAATAATGATACAAATAGACTCAACAAAGTAAGGATAACCATGTGGCATTCAGCTCAGAAAAATAAACTTTAAGATTTTTTATTATCTTTTTTAATCGGGGGGATAAAAGAAAGCAAGGAGATGGAAAAGAAAATGGATAATGGGTATAACAACTTGGGCTTCCCAGGTGGAGCCAGTGGTAAAGAACCCACCTGCCAGTGCAGGTCAGGAAGATCCCCTGGAGGAAGGCATGGCAGCCCACTCCAGTGTTCTTGCCTGGAGAATTCCATGGACAGAGGAGCCTGGCGGGCTCCAGCCTATAGCAGGGCAAAGAGTCAGACACGACTGAAGCCACTTAGCACACACGCACACATGACAATGTTCTAATTGAATGGTTCTATGAAGACCTGCAAGATCTTCTAGAACTAATACCCAAAAAAGATGTGGTCTTTATTATAAGAGACTGGAATGCAAAAGTAGGAAGTCGAGAGCTACCTGGAGTAACAGGCAAATTTGGCTTTGGAGTACAAAATGAAGCAGGTCAAAGGCTAACAGAGTTTTGTCAAGAGACAACACTGGTCACAGCAAACATCCTTTTCCAACAACACAAGAAAAGACTCCACACATGGACATCACCAGATGGTCAATACAGAAATCAGACTGATTATATTCTTTGCAGCCAAAGATGGAGAAGCTCTATGAAGTCAGCAAATATAAGACCAGGAGCTGACTGTGGCTCAGATCATGAATTCCTTATTGCCAAATTCAGACTTAAATTGAAAAAAGTTGGAAAAACCACTAGACCACTCAGGTTTGACCTAAATCAAATCTCTTAACAATTATACAGTGAAAGTGACAAATAGATGAAGGGATTAGATCTGATAGACAGAGTGCCTGAAGAACTATGGATGGAGGTTCCTGACACTGTACAGGAGGCAGTGATCAAGACCATCCCCAAGAGAAAGAAATGCAGAAAGGTAAAATGGTTGTCTGACAAAGCCTCACATATAGCTGAGAAAAGAAGAGAAGCTAAAGGAGAACAGGAAAGATATACCATTTGAATGCAGAGTTCCAAAGAATAGCAAGGAGAGATAAGAAAGTCTTCTTCAGCAATCAATACAAAGAAATAGAGAAAAACAATAGAATGGGAAAGACTAGAGATTTCTTCAAGAAAAGTATACATAAAAGGGGAATATTTCATCCAAAGTTGAGTACAATAAAGGACAGAAATGGTATGGACATAACAGAAGCAGAAGATATTAAGAAGAGGTGGCATGAATACACAGAACTGTACAAAAAAGATCTTCATGACCCAGATAACCACGATGGTGTGATCACTCACCTACAGGCAGACATCCTGGAATGTAAAGTTAAGTAGGCCTTAGGAAGCATCACTGTGAACAAAACTAGTGGAGGTGATGGAATTCCAGTTGAGCTATTTCAAATCCTAAAAGATGATGCTGTGAAAGTGATGCACTCAAAATGCCAACAAATTTGGAAAACTCAGCAGTGGCCACAGGACTGGAAAATGTCAGTTTTAATTCCAAATCCAAACAAAAGCAATGCCAAAGAATGCTCAAACTACCGCACAATTGCACTCATCTCACACACTAGCAAAGGAATGCTCAAAATTTTCCAAGTGAGGCTTCACAATACGTGAACTGTGAACTTCCAGATTGTCAAGCTGGATTTAGAAAAGGCAGTGAGGAGAGTAAAAAGTTGGCTTAAAGCTCAACATTCAGAAAACTAAGATCATCACATCCAGTCCCATCACTTCATGGCAAATAGGTGGGGAAACAGTGGAAACAGTGTCAGACTTTATTTTGGGGGGCTCTAAACTCACTGGAGATGGTGATTACAGCCATGAAATTAAAAGACACTTACTCCTTGAAAGGAAAGTTATGACCAACCTAGATAGCATATTGAAAAGCAGAGACATTACTTTGCCAACAAAGGTCCGTCTAGTCAAGGCTATGGTTTTTCCAGTAGTCATGTATGGATGTGAGAGNCTCGGAGACCCACTAATATGGCAAAGATTACTGAGGTAAGACAGGGCCCAGAGGAAAGTCCCACCGCCTACCTGGAGCGCCTGAATCAGGCCTATAAGACCTGGAGCCTGATTGACCCTGGGGCTCCAGAAAACCTATTTTTCTTGGCTCCAAAATCACTGCAGATGGTGACTGCAGCCATGAAATGAAAAGACAATTACTCCTTGGAAGGAAAGTTATGACCAACCTAGATAGCATATTGAAAAGCAGAGACATTACTTTGCCAACAAAGGTCCGTCTAGTCAAGGCTATGGTTTTTCCAGTGGTCATGTATGGATGTGAGAATTGGACTGTGAAGAAAGCTGAGCACTGAAGAATTGATGCTTTTGAACTGTGGTGTTGGAGAAGACTCTTGAGCGTCCCTTGGACTGCAAGGAGATCCAACCAGTCCATCCTAAAGGAGACCAGTCCTGGGTGTTCATTGGAAGGACTGATGCTAAAGCTGAAACTCCAATAGATTGGCCACCTGATGCGAAGAGTTGACTCATTGGAAAAGACCCTAATGCTGGGAGGGATTGGGGGCAGGAGGAGAAGGGGACAACAGAGGATTTGATGGTTAGATGGCATCACCGACTCGATGGACATGGGTTTGGGTGGACTCTGGGAGTTGGTGATGGACAGGGACGCCTGGCGTGCTGCTGTTCATGGGATCACAAAGAGTCAGACCCGACTGAGTGACTGAACTAAACTGATGATCTTTTCAGTAGTCATGTACGGATGTGAGAGCTGGATGGTAAAGAAGGCAGAACACCGAAGAATTAATATTTTCAAATTGTGGTGCTGGAGAAGACTCTTGAGAGTCTGTCGGACAGCAAGGATATCAAACCAGTCAATCCTAAAGAAAATCAACCCTGAATATTCACTGGAAGGACTGTTGCTAAAGCTGAAGCTCCATTACTTTGGCCACCTGATGTGAAGAGCTGACTCATAAAAAAAACCCTGATGCTGGGAAAAACTGAAGGGAAAAGGAGAGGGAGGCAGCAGTGGAAGAGATGGTTAGATAGCAGCACCGACTCAGTGGACACGAATCTGAGCAAACTCTGGGAGATAGTGAAGGATAGAGACGCCTGGTGGGCTACAGTTCATGGGGTTGCAAAGAGTTAAACACATCTTAGCTTATGAGTACACAACATGGTACTCATAAGCAAAACTTTTAAGGTAACTGTTGCTGGGAATGGCCACAAGGCTGCTGGATTTTCTAATGCCCAACTGTGGTTACTCTGAAAATGAAAGCTTTTGAGAGTTTTCATTCAGGGCTATAATTTAATGTGGAATGTACCTGAAAAAATATCCAGAAGCTTGTGTGTTTTTCCCTAGCTTTCTTTTTTAAATTAATCTTTATTCTATATTGTAGTAACAGTGATATACAATGTGTTGTGGGTGACAGGTAAACTGAATGTGTTTTCAGTTTTACATATATATATATATATATATGTATGTATTCATATTTGCATTTTTCCCCATGGAATTCATTACAGTGTGTTCACAGATATCCTTTGTTATACCTAGGTCTTTGATGATTACCTTTTTTACATGCAATGATTATGTTTGCTTACTCTAACCTTCTATTTTATCCCTTTCCACTTGCTTTCTTCTTAACAATCAGAAGATTGTTTTATAGGTCTCTGTTTATTTTATAGGTCACTATTTTATAGTGATTTTATAGGTTACTGTTTCTCAGTGAATAAATTGGTGGGTGTTTATCAATTCCAGCTATAAATGATATCTAAAGATATATATCTTTTTCTGATTTTGAGTTTCTTCACATTGTTTGATCATCCCTAGTTTTATCAATGTTCCTAAAAATCACATTATGTCACTTTTTTCTGGCAGAGTCATGTTCCATTGTATACACAGGTCTCTTTTTCTTTATCCATTTATCTCCCCATAAACAATATGTTTATTTCCATTTTTTGGCTGTTGTAAAGTGCAGTCCAGTGCATGCTTGGTTGCACATGTATTTCAAAATGTTTTGTTCTCAAATATTTCTTGGAGTGGTTCTGCAAGATCTTCTAGTAGCTTTATTTTTATTTAGGTGTGTTAGATGCTCAGTCGCGTCTGACTCTTTGTGACCCCATGGTTTGTAGCCCGCCAGACTCCTCTGTCCATGGGATATTCCTGACCCAAGGATCGAACCCACTTCTCCTGTCTCTCCTGCATTGGCAGGTGGATTCTTTATCACTAGCGCCATTAGGGAAGCTCTTTTTGTTTATGGACATAATGCAACTCAACTTACTTAAACATCTACAGTGGAAACAAGTGCTGCCATCTGCTGCTTCACCAGTTTTTTACAGTCTTGGGTTTTTCTCCACTGTTTGCTCTCAGCAGGTGAGAGAAAGAACTATTCTTGGTAAGGTATGTCGCGCTGTCATTTCCTGTTAAAAGAGCTGCCTGAGTGACTCCCGTGCACCAGGATCTGCACTGAGCACTTGACACACATTCTCTTTTCTTTTTTTAATATAAATTTATTTATTTTAATTGGAGGCTAATTACTTTACAATATTGTATTGGTTTTGCCATACATCAACATGAATCCGCCATGGGTATACAAGTGTTCCCCATCCTGAACCCCTCTCCCACCTCCCTCCCCGTACCATCCCTCCGGGTCATCCCAGTGCACCAGCCCCAAGCATTCTGTATCATGCATCAAACCTGGACTGGCGATCTATTTCACATATGATAATACACATGTTTCAATGCCATTCTCCCATATCGTCCCACCCTTGCCCTCTCCCACAGAGTCCAAAAGACTATTCTATACATCTGTGTCTCTTTTGCTGTCTCACATACAGGGTTATTGTTACCATCTTTATAAATTCCATGTATATGTGTTATTATACTGTATTGGTGTTTTTCTTTCTGGCTTACTTCACTCTGTATAATAGGCTCCAGTTTCATCCACCTCATTAGAACTGATTCAAATGTATTCTTTTTAATGGCTGAGTAATACACCATTGTGTATATGTACCACAGCTTTCTTATCCATTCATCTGCTGATGGACATCTAGGTTGCTTCCATGTCCTGGCTATTATAAACGGTGCTGCGATGAACACTGGAGTACACGTGTCTCCTTCAATTCTGGTTTCCTCGGTGTGTATGCCCAGCAGTGGGATTGCTGGGTCGGACAGCAGTTCTATTTCCAGTTTTTAAAGGAACCTCCACACTGTTCTCCATAGTGGCTGTACTAGTTTGCATTCCCACCAACAGTTGACACACATTCTCATTTGCTTCTCACGACATCATACGAGAAAAGTAGTATTATAAGAGCCATTTCACAGGCCAAGAAATTCATGTTTTAAAAGGTCAGTAAACGGTGGGAAGTCGAATTTAAACCCAGGTCTATCCCCCAAGGCATAAAGTTGGGAAACTATTTTGCTGGGTCCCAAAATAACATGTCACCATTTTCAAACTTAACAATAAGACCCTGAAAGATACTTGGCCAATCTGTATTTACTGCAAAATATGAGCATTTTCTTTTTTTAAAAAAAGTGTAGTTACTCCAGTATCTATCCAACAAATTGTGATAATTTATTTGAGTTATCAAATGGTCCGTCTTTTAGGCCCACATAAGTAGTACTTTAATGTGCAAGAAAAAAACTTTACCTAGAAATAGACAACCTTCAGTTCAGTTCAGTTCAGTTCACTCAGTCGTGTCCGACTCTTTGTGACCCCATGAATCAAAACAAACCAGGCCTCCCTGTCCATCACCAAACCCCGGAGTTCACTCAGACTCACGTCCATCGAGTCAGTGATGCCATCCAGCCATCTTATCCTCTGTCATCCCCTTCTCCTCCTGCACCCCAATCCCTCCCAGCATAAGAGTCTTTTCCAATGAGTCAACTCATAACATGAGGTGGCCAAAGTACTGGAGTTTCAGCTTCAGCATCATTCCTTCCAAAGAACAGCCAGGGCTGATCTCCTTCAGAATGGACTGGTTGGATCTCCTTGCAGTCCAAGGGACTCTCAAGAGTCTTCTCCAACACCACAGGTCAAAAGCATCAATTCTTCAGCGCTCAGCTTTCTTCACAGTCCAACTCTCACATCCATACATGACTACTGGAAAAACCATAGCTTTGACTAGACGGACCTTTGTTGGCAAAGTAATGTCTCTGCTTTTCAATATGCTATCTAGGTTGGTCATAACTTTCCTTCCAAGGAGTAAGCGTCTTTTAATTTCATGGCTGCAGTCATCAACCTTATAAGAGCCAGATCTTCAAATGCAGTATGTTTTAGACAAATCTTTTCCCTTTTAAGTCCTATCTGCTCCAAACCATCTCCTTTTTGCTTCCCTGTTCCCGTCATCAAAATTCAAAACCTGAAAACTGTTCCTTGAACTAGACAATACATCATTCTTAAGACAGCATGGTACTATAGTATCCCAGCTCCAAAAACTACATGGCTAATTACTCTTGCCTAGTTTGTACACTTGAAAAATCCATTTTACATCTTCTCCATTGGCAAAAGCTAAGACAACATTGAGTTTTTAAATTCAACTTTACTAAAACCTGAAAGAAATTAAAGAGAAAATAGGAACAAGTATAAACATTAATAATGGGTTTTCTGCCATTTGGATCATAGACCACCTCCACTTTTTTTTTTTT
>SJYV01034870.1:11569-27960 GCA_006410875.1 Neotragus pygmaeus | reverse complement strand
CCTTCCAGGCACCGGAATTCCGAGGCCCCCCACCCCCACCCCAGCCACGTTCAGTGGGGAAACGGCGCCGGCAGGAACGGCATGCCCGGCAGCATTCCTGACCTCCACTCTCCAAGTCAAGAGCTAGAGAAGAGGGTTCTGGTATGTTGAGTCCAGTCCTCCGGGAGAGCACATCAAGGCCAGGCTGGACCCCCTGGGGAGGCATCTCCCAGGCTCCCGCTCTCCTTCCTGCTCAAGGCTTCATCATCGCAGATGTGTTGGTGGGATTTTCTTTTTTAAATTTGGGTGTGCTGGGTCTTAGTTGAGGCATGCAGAGTCTTTAGTTCCCTGACCAGAGATGAAACCTGGGTCCCCTGCATTGTGAGCTCCGAGTCGCAGCCACTGGACCACCGAAAAAGTCCCTTTGCCTGATTCTTAAACATCCCTCATCCCACTCCTTGCAACTTAGTACCCAGCTGGCAGGGCCCAGATCTGTCTTGTTCAGTCTCCAGCTGGGGCTTTCTTCCCACTGCCCACTCACCCTCAGGGTCTTCACAGTCTTGAGTATTTGCCTGCACTGAAGCAGGAAACTCAGAAGGGAAGAGGGGCTGCGTGCAAGAATGTTCTTCCAGGGTCAGTCTCCCTCTCCTGCATTCACTGGGATGCCATGGACCGCAGCCTGCCAGGCTCCTCTGTCCATGGGATTTCTCGGCAAAAATACTGGAGTGGGTTACCATTTCCTTCTCCAGGCTTAGCACTTATTTAACAAACTTTTATTGACGTCCTCCCAGTCCAGCCCTACCAACTTCCCTATACCTTGTACAAAAATTGAGGCTGGCATAGAAAACCTGCCTGCCAGGAAAAACCCAGGGCACATTGGCTCAGACAGAGCACAGGCCAGAAGAAGAGAGTTGACTCAGCGGGGCTCTGGAATCCGAAACTCCCCGCCCCGGGGCTGACGTGCAGGTCACCACTCATATACTTGGCTGAGCCAGACCAGGATGGCAGATCCCGCAGCTGTGACAGGCAGATGGGAAGGGCGGGGGAACAAAACCTTGGCAAGGAGTAGATCTAGACAGCCACCATCTGCCCAGGCAGCCAGCTGGTTCAGCTGCCAGGCCTCAGCCTCTTTCTGAGTGAGGGTCACTGGTCTCCCAGAATGGGCTCTTCTCTCTGGCTTCTTCTTCTTTTGTCAAAGATATATTCATTTATTTGATTTTTGGCTGTGCTGGGTCTTCCTGGGCCTTTTTCAGTTGCAGTGCACAGGCTTCTCATTTCACTGGTTTCTCTTGTTGGGGAGCACAGATTGCAGCAGTTGTGGCACATGGGCTTAGTTGCTCCTTGGCATGTGGGATCTTCCCGGACCAGGGATGGAACCCTGGTCCCCTGCATTATCAGGTGGATTCCGTACCACTGAGCCACAAGGGAAGCCCGCCTCCCTGGCTTCTTGAACTGAGAAAAATGATCAATTACTTTCTCAACCTGATGGCCGTTTCCTGATCCACTTCTCAGGGGCTTCTATCTCTGTGCTGTGTTTTCAGAGGGCACAGAATACACCCAAGGCTCTTAGAGACACCTGTAGTGAACATGCTACGAAAGAGTTTCTCCAGGGGCCTGGAACTGACCCTGGACTATATCCTAAAAACTGCTCTGTGGAATATGCCTTTGTTCCAGCAATAATTTATCACCATGATGAATTGTTTCTTTGGCACCTGTTTTGTTCTGGCTGAGGCTTCCCTCATTCAAATGGTAAAGAATCTACCTGCAGTGCAAGAGACCAGGTTCTATCCCTGGGTCGGGAAGATCCCCTGGAGAAGGGGATGGCTATCCACTTCAGTATTCTTGCCTGGAGAATCACACAGACAGAGGAGTCTGGCGGGCTATGGTCCATGGGATCACGAAGAGTCGGACACCACTGAGCATGCACCATGAGGATCTTTTTAAAAAGGTAATTTCGAGGCTTCCTTGGTGGCCCAGTGGTTAAGATTTTGCCTTGCAATGCAAGAGACAGTGGTCTGATCCCTGGTCTGGGAAGATTCCACATACCATGGGGCAACTTGTGCCACAACTACTGAGCCTGTGCACCCTGGAGAGAATGAGAAGCTCTCGCTCGCCACAGGAAAAGCCCACATGGAGCAACAAAGAACCAGCGCAGCCAAAAAGAAATAAATAAGTAAACTGAAGCCACTGAGCAGCAGCAGCAAATCAGTTCCGTTCAGTCGCTCAGTTGTGTCCGACTCTTTGCAACCCCATGGACTGCAGCATGCCAGGCTTCCCTGTCCTTCACCATCTCCCAGAGCTTGCTCAAACTCATGTCCATTGAGTCGGTGATGCCATCCAACCATCTCACCCTCTGTCGTCCCCTTCTCCTCCTGCCTTTAATCTTTCCCAGAATCAGGGTCTTTTCAAATAAGTCAGTTCTTTGCATCAGGTGGCCAAAGTATTGGAGCTTCAGCTTCAGCATCAGTCCTTCCAGTGAATATTCAGGACTGATTTCCTTTTGGATTGACTGGTTTGATCTCCTTGCAGTCCAAGAGACTCTCAAGAGCCTTCTTCAACACCACAGTTCAAAAGCACCAATTCTTCAGTGCTCAGCTTTCTTTATGGTCCAACTCTTACATCCATACATGACTACTGGAAAACCATAGCTTTGACTAAACAAACCTTTGTCAGCAAAGTNACTCTCAAGAGCCTTCTTCAACACCACAGTTCAAAAGCACCAATTCTTCAGTGCTCAGCTTTCTTTATGGTCCAACTCTTACATCCATACATGACTACTGGAAAACCATAGCTTTGACTAAACAAACCTTTGTCAGCAAAGTAATGTCTGCTTTTTAATATACTGTCTAGGTTGGTCATAGCTTTTCTTCCAAGGAGCAAGCGTCTTTTAATTTCATGGCTGTAGTCACCATCTGCAGTGATTTTGGAGCCCATGAAAATAAAGTCTGTCACTGTTTCCATTGTTTCCCAATCTATTTCCCATGAAGTGATGGGACCAGATGCCATGTTCATTGTTTTTTTAATGTTGAGTTTTAAACCAGCTTTTTCACTCTCCTCTTTCACTTTTATCAAGAGGCTCTTTAGTTCCTCTTCACTTTCTGCTGTAAAGGTGGTGTCATCTGCACATTTGAGCTTATTGATATTTCTCCCGGCGATCTTGATTCCAGCTTGTGCTTCATACCTCCCAGCATTTCACATGATGTTCTCTGCATATAAGTTAAATAAGCAGGGTGACAATATACAGCCTCGATATACTCCTTTCCCAATTTCAAACCAGTCCGGTTTTTCCATGTCCAGTTCTAACAGTTGCTTCTTGACCTGCATATAATTTTCTCAGGAGGCAGGTAAGGTGGTCTGGTATTCCCATCTCTTTAAGAATTTGTCAGTTTGTTGTGATCCACACAGTGTATAAAATACACAGAGGGAAAAAAAAAGATAGTCATGCAATTTTTTTTTTTCTGAACCACTTCAGGATATGTTGCAGACTTGATTCTGTTGCAGACTCGATTAGTGCTTTTACTAAGAACAAGGACATTCACTTATGTAACTTCAGCACAGATAGCAACTTAAGGAAGTTTGACCCTGACATCATGCTGTTATCTAATCCATGGTCCAGATTCCAGTTTCATCAACTGTGCCCATCATGTACTTTACAGTAGTGTTTTCTCTCTGGAGTTCCATCCAGGATCACATGGTGAATTTCCTTGTTGTATTTCCTTAAGTATTTGGAAATACTATCATGTTTGACTCTTCGTGACCCCATGGACTGTGTAGCCCGATAGGCTCCTCTGTCCATGGGATTCTCCAGGTGAGAATACTGGAGTGGGTAGCCATTCCCTTCTCCAAGGGATCTCCAGGGATTGAACCCGAGTCTCCTGCATTGCAGATGATGTCTTTACCATCTGAGCCGCCAGGGAAGCCCCAAGAATACTGGAGTCGGTAGCCATTTCCTTCTCCAAAGGATCTTTGCAACCCGGGGATTGAACCCAGGTCTCTTGCACTGCAGGTGGATTCTTTACCATCTGAGCCACCAAGGAAACCCAAAGTAGGATCTTGCTGTGTATCCATCCTATATATAACAGGTTGCATCTGCCCAGTCCAGCCCTATACCACATCACTCTCCCTTGACAACCACAAGTCTGTTCTCTTTGCTCACTTTAACTCATGTTTAACCCTTAACTTTTTTCTTTTTTTTTTTTTCACGCAGCGTATGGAATCTTAGTTTCCTGACCAGGGATCGAACCCAGGCTACTGGAATGGAAGCTCGGTGTGTTAACCACTGGCCTGCTAGGCAACCCCTAACCACTTGACTTTAGTACTGGGTGATTGGTGCTATAATGGGCAGCACAGAAGATGGCAGAGAAGGGGCCACCTCCAGCAGGAAAGGCTTTTGGTGGGGGGCGGGGGCGGCTGAGACTGAGGAGTCATAAGATTATCCAGACGAAAAGTGTCTGGAGTGAGTGACCCAGACTGGGGAAGACAGTGAATAACGCACTGTAGCCTGGGATGTGTGTCTGTTTTTTCCCGGACCAGGCCAGAGGGACACTGGGGCTGTGTGTGTAGACGTCCTAGAAGAAGTTGCAGAGTCTCTGTCCAGGAATGGCCCCCTCACCACCTTTCCTGTCAGACTCTAGTCACACCCAGGTCACCAGGGAAAGTCAGCTTTAGGGCAGGAGTCTCAGACCAGAAAGCATGACTCAGATTCCAGGCTGAGCCTCCACAAAGAAATGGCGTGGACTCTGCCCAAGTCATTCTTCCCACCTCCTCTCGCCTCCCACCCAGTCCTGCTAGCCAGGGTGCTTGCGTGCGTGTAAACCTACAACCTTCAGACCCCAGGGCAAACAGCCCTGAACTCCCTCAGGAAAGAATAATAAGTGCAACAGGACACATTAACTTGGCATTCACCTTGACCCCGTTAGGCACGTGCACAGTCCAGTCTTTTCTCACTCTCACATCAGCCCTGAAAAGGAAAGTGTTCCTTCCCCTTTTGGACTGACCAGAAAGTTGTGAGGTTCTGAAATATTCACATACTTGACTGAAGACAGTCAGCTTGGAAAGGCCAAGATTTGAAACTTGTTCTCTCAAGTTCCTAACTAATGAATTTTTTTTTTTTTTTTAAATCTTGCCTGTTTTTCTAAGTTACGGGTTTCCCTGGTAGCTCAGTTGGTAAAGAACCCGCCTCCTATGCTGGAGGCCCCGGTTTGATTCCCGGGTCGGGAAGATCCCTTGGAGAAGGGATAGGCTACCCCCTCCAGTATTTTTGGGCTTCCCTGGTGGCTCAACTGGTCAAGAATCTGCCTGCAGTGCAGGAGACCTGGGTTCAATCCTTGGGTTGGGAAGAATCCCTGGAGAAAGGAAAGGCTATTCACTCCAGTATTCTGGTCTGGAGAATTCCATGGACTGTATAGTCCATGGGGTCCGAAAGAGTTGGACATGACTTTCACTTTCACTTTGTAAGTTACAGTTCTGAATGGGTGAGGCATTAGTATTATGCCAAGCCCCATAGTCCAAAAACCATAGCCAGGACTTCTTTGGTGGCCCAGTGGCTAAGACTTGGTGCTCCCAATGCAGGGGGCCGGGGTTCCAGTCCCGGTCAGAGAATTAGACCTTGCATGCTGCAGCTAAGAGCCCACATCATGCCTCAGCTAAAAGACCGCACCTGCCACAATCATAATAAAAAGATCCCGAGTGTCACAGGCTGCAACTGAGACCCAGTGCAGCCAAATAAATATTTTTAAAAATAGAAAATCAAAACCCATAGCTGGAAAAGTCTCCCTTTCCCTAGTCATGTGTTCACCTGAAACTTTGTTCAAGAGTGTTTATTCATAATCATTTTTTAAGTTCTTTGTGGGTCTAAACATATTCCTTTTCAAAACTTCAAAATTGTTATGGACTGAATGTTTAGATCCTCTTAAAATTCATATGTTGAATGCAATGAGCGACAAAGATTTACTGTATAGCACAGGGAACTATAGTCAATAGTTATCTTGTAACAAACTATAATGAAAGATAATTTCAAAAATAATATGTGTATAATATGTATAACTGAATCACCTTGCTGTGTACCTGAAACACTGTAAGTCAACTATACTTCAATAAAATATAAATATTTTAAAAATTTTATTCATATATTGAAGCTCTAGAACTCCAATCTAATGGTAACTGGAGGTGGGGCCTTTGGGAGGGGATTAGGTCCTGATGGGGCTTCCCAGGTGGCTCAGTGGGTAAAAGAATCTGCCTGCAGTGCAGGAGACACAGGCAGACACGGGTTTGATTCCTGGATGCGGAAGATCCCCTGGAGAAGGGCATGGCTACCCACTCCAATATTCTGGAGAATTCCACGGACAGAGGAACCTGGCAGGCTACAGTCCATGGAGTCGCAAAGAGTCAGATATGACTTAGCATAGCACAGCAATCTGTACATACTTCAGGTGCACGATCTAATCAACTTTGACCTATGTAAACGCATGTGACTTTATCAGCATAATGAAGGTAATAGAAATCTCTATCACACCCCAAAGCTTCCTTGTCTCTCTTAGGAAGCTCCCACTGGCTCCTCCCATCTTCCCCAGATAAACACATCCTGCTTTCTGTCACTACAGGTAAGTTTGCATTTCCTAGAATTTTATACAAACAGAATCACATAGAATGAACTCTTTTTTTTTTTTCACTCAGCTTGATTATTTTGAAAGTCATCCATGTTGCAATGTGTATCAATAGTATAGTTATTTTTAATGTTGTTATGGATAAACCAGTAAATGAAATCCATTCATCTGTTGAAGAACATTTGAGTTGTTTCTGGTCTTTGTTATTAAAAATAAAAGCTTCTGGGACTCCCCTGGCGGTTCAGTGGTTCAGTGGCTTCACTTTCCAATGCACATGATGTGAGTTCAATCCCTGCTTGGGGACCTAAGATCCCACAAGCTTCATGGCCAAAAATCAAAACATAAAATAGAAATTGTAACAACTTATATTGTAAAATATTGTAACAAATCCAGTAGAGACTTTAACAATTGCCCACAACAAAAACAAAAATCCTTTTAAAAATACAGCTCCTATGGACAATTCACATACAATTTTCAAGAAGTTTTTTTTTAATTGAAGTATATTTTATTTACAATGTGTTAATTTCTGCTGAACAGCAAAGTGATTCAGGAATATGTATATATTATATAATATATATATTATATATACATATGTATATGTACACATATACATATATATGTACACATATACATATATATNTTGATTAAGGAGCACACACACACACAGGTGAGTATATATGTTACCAAAAGAGTGTGTGTGGGGTCTGACTGCTCGCTGCCCAAAAGCCAATTACCAGGCCAGGTTGGTGGAAAGGAAAGTTTGCTTTGTTTCAGATGCTAGCAACTGGGGGTGGGGGACACGCAGGTGTCTGTCCAAAGGCCCACTCCCCAAACACCAGCAACCAGTGGGGCAAAGGCTTTTATAGAGAGAAGGAGGAGGCCACATGCAGAAACAGAATAGTCATTCCTGACGGTCATCTTCAAATTGATCACCGGTGGTCTGATAGGTGTCATCTGGGTTGTTTTGGGTATAGTTAATCCTGTCTCTTATACACATCTAGATGTGTATAAGAGACAGACACTGAATATAGTTCCTGTGCTGTGCAATAAGACCTTGTTCTTTATCCATCCTATATATCATAGTTTGCATCTGCTAATCCCAAACTCCCAATCCTTTCTGCCTCCTTGGCAACCTCAAGTCTGTTCCCTATGTCTGTGAGTCTGTTTCAGTTTTGTAGATAAGTTCATTTGGATCTAATTTTAGATTCCACATATAAATGACATCATATGGTATTTGCCTCAATTTCTGATTTGCTTCACTTAGTATGTGCATCCAATGTCAGATACAAGTTTTTGATGGAATAGTGCTTTCATTACTCCTGGAGAAAAAAAATTTAATTAAAATTTTTAATTTCAATTTCCCTAGTACTCCTGTCCCTTATCCATCCAGTTCCCCTTATACATATTCACAATCACTGTCAATAGTATGTGTGTGTACCTTTCTGTAACCTGAAACTAACACTACATTGTAAATCAACTATAATTAAATTTAAATAATAAAGACTAAAAAAAAGTTCTTCTAGGTTTTAAGTCACAGAAAATCTTTATTGCAAGGTAAGATTTTCCTTTTCTACTCCCTTGCAAAACATGGTTTTATTGTCATGCTTAGTTATTTCATGCAAATTATAACATCTTACAGCCCTGAAATTAAAACATGCTTGCACCTTGAAAGAAAAGCTATGACAAACCTTAACAGCGTATTCAAAAGCAGAAACATCACTTTGCCAACAGAGGTCCATATAGCCTAAGCTATGGTTTTTCAGTGGTCATGTATGGGTGTGAGAGTTGGACTATAAAGAAAGCTGAGTGCAGAAGAATTGATGCTTTTGAATTGTGTTGCTGGAGAAGATTCTTGAGAGTCCCTTGGACAGGAAGGAGATCAAACCAGTCAATACTAAAGGAAATCAGTCCTGAATATTCATTGGAAGGACTGATGCTGAAGCTCCAGTCCTTGGGCCACCTGAAGCAAAGAGCTGACTCACTGGAAAAGACCCTGATGCT
The DNA here is from genome assembly GCA_006410875.1 of Neotragus pygmaeus. Classification (NCBI taxonomy): domain Eukaryota; kingdom Metazoa; phylum Chordata; class Mammalia; order Artiodactyla; family Bovidae; genus Neotragus; species Neotragus pygmaeus. The sequence goes on along the minus strand of SJYV01034870.1, from coordinate 19,375 downwards.
GGGAAGGATTGAAGGCAGAAGGAGAAGGGGGCGATAGTGGATGAGATGGTTGGATGGCATCATCAACTCAATGGACATGAGTTTGAACAAACTCCAGGAGATGGTGAAGGACAGAGGAGCCTGGCATACTGTAGTCCATGGAGTCGCAAAGAATCGGGCATGACTTAGCGACTGAGTAACAATATCTTAATGAATCAGTTACATCACTTCCCTAACCAGTGATTTATTGTAAGTGACTAGCTCACAGTCTGAAAACAACCTGTGTTCCAGCACAAGAGTATGACTATCCAGTGTAACGCGCCAAACACACTTTCAAATTGCAAATTATTTCAAGGAAGTACTTAGTGACCTCTGAGAAATATAGTGTGTGTTAAGTAAGAAATTCAAACTGTGTGTCCAGTAACATCCCAATGTTTCTTTTTTTAAAAGTTAAAGTACAGCTAATTTACAATGTTATGTTACTTTAAAGTGTACACCAAAGTGATTCAGTTCCAGTGTTTCCTTTTTAACATGTTAATGAGAAAAGAGGCTGGTGAGAAACACAGAAATGGATTAACAACCTCAGGCAGGATGTCTGTGGGCCCGTTCATTTATTCATGAAGATATTTGTTCGTGTTTGGATTACAAAAGGAAGAAGTTCTGCATCTCTGCCTGACAGTGCCCATCACCACTGATGAAGTAACCTTGCTGAAAAATCAAACTTGAATCTAAAAAAAAATCTCTAGAATGTCCAAAATCCAAAATAGTAGCAATGAGTCACCTGTGGCTGTCAAGCACTTGAAAGGCGGCCATTCCAAGTTGTCATGTGATGTGTTCTAAGTATAAACAACACATCGCATTAGGAAGACTTGGTTAAAAAAAAAAGTAAAATAGCTAAGTTTTTAATACATATTGCATGTTGAAATCATCAAATTTTGGGTGTGCTAGATTGAAATTAATGATTAAACTAAAGAGAGAAAATAAAGAGAAAGACAAATACCTTATGATATCATTTATATGTGGAATCTAAAATATGACACAAGCATATCTATGAAACAGAAATAGATTCACAGACACAGAGACAGATTGTGGTCACCAAAGTGGAGGGGTGAGCAAGGAACGGATTGGGAGTTTGGGATTAGCGGATACAGACTCTTATATACAGGTTGGGTAAACAACATGTTACTGTATAGCACAAAGAACTGTATTCAATATCCTATGATAAACCACAATGGAAAAGGATATGAAAAAGAATATATATGTATGCATAACTGAATCATTTTGCTGTAGAGTAGGAATTAACACATCATAAGTCAATTATCTTTCAATAGAATTAATTATTAAAAATGATTAAACTGGGACTTCTCTGGTGGTGCAGCAGATGGGAATCTGCCTGCAGTGCAGGGGTGATGGGTTTGATCCCTGGTCCTGGAAGATCCTACATGGCACTGAGCCACTAAGCCTGCTGGCCACAGCTACTGAGCCCATGTGCTACGGCTGCTGAAGTTGGAGTGCCTAGAGCCTGTGCTCCGAAACTAGCCGCTGCAATGAGAAGCCTGAGCTCTGTGATGGAGAGAGAGACTAGAGGAAGCCCAGGCAAAAGTAAGGAAGACCCAGTACAGCCAAAGTAAATAAATAAATAGTTACAAATGATTAGAACAAATTTTGTCTTCTTTAATTTACTTTTTAAAGTGGCTACTAGAAAAATTTAAATTAAACTTGTGATTCGTATTTGTGGCTCACATTATATTTTTATTACACAGCATTGGTCTAGATCTAGACCTAGATCCAGCTGCCAATTTTTACAAAATACAGAAGACAGGGGAACATCTTAAAGGACACCACAGGGGTAGGGTCAGCCCAATCCAAACTGTGAGAGATACTAGCGGACAAATCTTTCTTTCTTCTTTTTTTTTTTTTTTAAGCAAAAAACTAAAAACAACAACAACAAAAAGATGGTGAGAGAATTTTTATTTTCAGTCAAGGTACACTTCAACAGTCAGTGAACCAAGAACTTCTAGATGTTCAAGCTGGATTTAGAAAAGGTAGATGAACCAGAGATCAATTGCCAACATCCACTGGATCATAGAAAAAGCAAGAGAGTTCCAGAAAAACATCTACTTCTGCTTCATTGACTACGCTAAAGCCATTGACTACGTGAATTACAACAAACTGGAACATTCTTAAAGAGATGGGAATACCAGACCACCTTACCTGCCTCCTGAGAAATCTGTATTCAGGTCAAAAAGCAACAGTTAGAAGTGGACATGGACTGTTTATAATAGCCAGGACATGGAAGCAACCTAGATGTCCATCAGCAGAAGAAGGGATAGGAAAGCTGTGGTACATATACACAATGGAATATTACTCAGCCATTAAAAAGAATACATTTGAATCAGTTCTAATGAGGTGGATGAAAATGGAGCCTATTATACAGAGTGAAGTAAGCCAGAAAGAAAAACACCAATACAGTATACTAACACATATATATGGAATTTAGAAAGATAGTAACGATAACCCTGTATGCGAGACAGCAAAAGAAACACAGAACAGTCTTTTGGACTCTATGGGAGAAGGCCAGAGTGGGATGATTTGGGAGAATGGGCACTGAAACATGTATATCATATCATGTGTGAAATGAATCTCCAGTCCAGGTTCGATGCATGATGCAGGATGCTCGGGGCTGGTGCACTGGGATGACCCAGAGAGATGGGATGGGGAGGGAGGTGGGAGAGGGGTTTGGGATGGAGAACACATGTACACCCGTAGCAGATTCATGTCAATGTATGGCAAAACCACTACAATATTGTAAAGTAAAAAAAAAAAAAAAAGAAGAAGAAGAAGTAGACATGGAACAATGGACTGCCTTCAAACTGGGAAAGGGGTGTGTCAAGGAATTTTTAGTTTAAAAGAGATTTAATGGCAATTTTTAAAAAAACTTATTTATTTGGCTGCGCCAAGCCTTAGTTGAGGTATACAGGAGCTTTTGCTGTGGCATGTGGGATACAGTTCCCTGAATAGAGATCAAACCCTCACCCCCTGCACTAGGAGCACAGTCTTAACCACTGAACCACCAGGACAGTCCCCAAAAGAGAGTTAAGAACATTTCAACCAAATGCAACGTATAGATATTTGAGAAACTTGATTCAAACTCTCTCTAAAATAATAAAACAAAGGATAACAACAAATTATAACATTTATGGACATTACATTACTGGACATTGGATAATGTTGAAATTTAAAATATGATAATGCTATATGGAGATTTTTATTTTTTAATTTAAAAATTTTATTTGCATGCACTGGGTCTTAGTTGTGGCATGTGTGATCTAGCTCCCTAACCAGGGATGAAACCCAGTATTGGAAGCACAGAGTCTTAGCCATTGGACCACCAGGGAAGTCCCAACATATGTGTATTATGTTTTTTTAAAGAAATGTCCTAAAAAAGTGATTTGTGTCTCCTAGAATGCATACTCAAATATCTACTGATAATGAAATGGCCGGGATTTGCTTCAAAATAATCCAACTGGGAGGAAGTGGGAACCCAGGTGGGAGATGAAACAAAGTAGACTTGATAACTGGTGTTCAGATTATACAATCTTTTTTTTTTTCATTTTGGGAAAATATGTTGTTGTTCTTCAATCACCCAGTCGTATCCAACTCTTTGGGACCCCGTGGAATGCAGCATGCCAGGCCTCCCTGTCCTTCACCATCTCCCAGAGTTTGCCCAAGTTCATGTTTATTGCATCAGTGATGCCATCCAGCCATCTCATCCTCTGATGCCCTATTCTTCTGCCCTTGATCTTTCCCAGCATCAGGGGGTTTTCCAATGAGTTGTCTATTTGAGTCAGATGACAAAAATACTGGAGCGTCAGCTTCGGCATCAGTTCTTCCAGTGAATACTCAGGGTTGATTTCCCTAAAGATTGACTGGTTTGATCTCCTTGATGTCCAAGGGACTTTCAGGAGTCTTCTCCAGCACCATAGTTCGAAGACATCAATTCTTTGTTGTTCTCCCTTCTTTATTGTCCAGTTCTCACAACCATTCATGACCACTGGGAAGACCAGCTGGAAAAGATACATCATGCAAAATTTACCATCTTTACCACTTTTAGGTGTACAGTTGAGTAGCATCTGCCTACTTCTTGGTTCACAATGCTCCAAGTTAACAGGTGAAAACAAAATTTTTGAAGACGTAAAAGATTCAAGTAAAAATATGTTGGTGGATTCAATATTGATGGGCTGGTGCACCAAGTTTTATTTCTCTCTTAACTTCTTAATTTTCTATGATAAACATGCTAATTAAAATTTTTTTGTAACAGTAAGAAAAAACTAGACACGACTTTTTGTTTCTTTTTTCTGAAGAAAAATTGCTTTCCAAGTAATACCTGGACCAGCCTTGCACCCTGGGATTTGGCTAGGGAGAAGCGCCCCTGGTGGCGAATCAGAGAGCAGCTCCCGGGAGGAAAGGACGGCATTCCTGGCTGCTGAGTCCCCCTGTCCTGACTCTTGAAGTCTGAGAGGTCCCCTGGGGGTGTCCTCGAGGTTTTGTCCTGGAAGATAAGTGATTCAAAGGAGGAGTCAAAGGGAGATGTGGACGTAATGAGCAGCAACTTTCCTCTTCCTCCCCACCCCCAACTTCCTCTTCCCTTTAGACCATCTCATTTACTTAACAGCAATTCATCTATTCGTCAATGAATTGAGCACCTACTGTATGCCTGGCCCCGTTCCAGGCACTGGGGAAAAATGTCTTTTGCCTTAATGGAGCTGGCATAGTGTCTGTGAGAGAGACACAGTAAAGAAAGAAAATGTATAGCATGTTACATGGTAATAAGTATGAAGAAGAAAAATAAATTGAAGAAAAGAGATATGGAATGAGGGGACGATGGAAATTTTATTTATTTATTTTAAAAAGCTTTGCCATCCCACGTGGTGGGTGGGATCCTAGTTCCCCAACCAGGTATCAAACAGGATTGCTGTTGTTGTTCAGTGGCTCAGTCGTGTCCGATTTTTTGCGACCCCACGGACTGCAGCGCGCATAAGACAGGCATCCCTGTCCTTCACTATCTCCAGGAGTTTGCTCAAACTCAAGTCCATTGAGTTGGTGATGCCATCCAACCGTCTCATCCTCTGTCATCCCCTTCTCCTCCTTCCTTCGATCTTTCCCAGCATTAGAGTCTTTTCCAGTCAGTCAGCTCTTCGCATCAGGTGGCCAAAATATTGGAGCTTCAGCTTCAGCATCAGTCCTACTAATGAATATTCAGGGTTGATTTCCTTTAGGATTGACTTGTTTGATCTCATTGCAGTCGAAGAGACTCTCAAGAGTCTTCTCCAGCACCACAGTTCCTAAGTGTCAGTTCTGCGGTGCTCAGACTACTGAACAGCCAAAGAAGTCCCCTGCTATATGAACTAGAGTAGGCACTCCACTCCAGTACTCTTGCCTGGAAAATCCCACGGATGGAGGAGCCTGGTGGGCTGCAGTCCATGGGGTCACTAAGAGTCAGGTACGACTGAGCGACTCCACTTTCACTTTTCACTTTGATGCACTGGAGAAGGAAATGGCAACCCACTCCAGTGTTCTTGCTTGGAGAATCCCAGAGACGGGGGAGCCTGGTGGGCTGCTGTCTATGGGGTCGCACAAAGTCGGACATGACTGAAGTGACTTAGCAGCAGCAGCAGCAGTCTGGACCTGACTGTAGCCATGAAATTAAAAGATGCTTGCTCCTTGGAAGAAAAGCTATGAAAACCTAGACAGCATATTAAAAAGCAGAAACATTACTTTTCTGACAAAAGTGCATATAGTCAAAGCTATAGTTTTCCCAGTAGTCTTGTATGGATGTGAGATTTGGACCATTAAGAAGGCTGAGCGCCAAAAAATTGATGTGACTGAACCACAACAAGAAGTCTGGACCCGAATCATGGAGAAGAGGCTGTGTGAATGGTGAGGCCGAGGAGGTGAAGAAGTAAGTCAGGCAGATATCTGGGGGGAGGATATTCTAGGAAGAAGGAGTAGCCAGTGCAAAGGGCCTGAGGTTTCTGATGTGTTTGAGGAACACTAAGAAGTGCGTGCAGGGCGAAACAGGGGTGAGGGGGGGAGGGGAGAGAGACAGACCGAGAAAAGGATTATACCCAAACATGGCAACAGGTTACCATTTGAGGAATTTGATTAAGGAGCACACACACACACAGGTGAGTATATATGTTACCAAAAGAGTGTGTGTGGGGTCTGACTGCTCGCTGCCCAAAAGCCAATTACCAGGCCAGGTTGGTGGAAAGGAAAGTTTGCTTTGTTTCAGATGCTAGCAACTGGGGGTGGGGGACACGCAGGTGTCTGTCCAAAGGCCCACTCCCCAAACACCAGCAACCAGTGGGGCAAAGGCTTTTATAGAGAGAAGGAGGAGGCCACATGCAGAAACAGAATAGTCATTCCTGACGGTCATCTTCAAATTGATCACCGGTGGTCTGATAGGTGTCATCTGGGTTGTTTTGGGTATAGTTAATCTTTAGTTCCAGGGTCTGTTTGTTCCCATTTCTTTGAGACCGGTTCTCAAGATTGTGGCAGCTTATGTCGTGGGTGCAGTCTGGTCATTATGTAGCTAACTTCTCCACCTGGGGTTTTAGTATCTGTAAGACAGCTCAGTGGATGTGGCTAAGAAGATTATTTACAGCCTTTGTGAAAGAACTAAAGGTCCTTGACTCTGCTTAACATCATCATTATTATTTTACCTCCTTTGTTTTCTTTTGTTTCTGCATTTCACTGATTAAACTTATTCTTTGACTAAAGTCTTCCACAGGCTAAAGGCAGGCAGAGGACATGGAGTGGTGGGGCTGGGCAGGGCAAGGACCATACAGTCGTCCTGCTCTGTTTCATATGGACAGGTATAGATAGAGATACACGTGTTTTCTGAACCTTTTGCAAACCAGTCACAGACTCGACTCCTCCTTATTCCTAAACACTTCAATTTATATTTCCCGAGAAAAATGACCTTCTCTTACAGAGGGTTTCTCTACCTTGTTGACTCTGATGGCAGATAATTCTTTGCTGTGGAGGGCTGTCCTGTGCACTCTGAGATTTTTAACATCCCCAGCCTCTACCCACTAGATGTCAGTAGTGCACATGTTCCTACATCCCTGGTTGAGACAGCCAAAAATGCCTTCACAAATTAGTTAATGTCCCCTGGATGACAGAAGAATGCCCCACTCCTGCCCTCCCCCCTAGTTGAAAACCATTGCTTCTAAAGCTGCAATGCAATGGTCACAAGCAGGGAATTTAATATTGATCAAATATTGCTACCTGAACTACAGACATTCAACATTGTCAGTGATCCAATAATGTCTTCCTTGGTAATTTTAACTTTCTGGCCTCTGGTCCAATCTGGGGTCATGCCCTGCAGACAGATGTCATGCCTAGAATGTCCTTTCTCCTTTCCTTGTCTTTCATGACATTGACATTAAAAAAAAATTATGGAAGAAAGAAGAAAATAACACACATTAAAAAAAACATTTATTGAAGTATGGTTGATTTACAATGTTGTGTTAATTTCTGCTGCATAGCAAAATGATTATGAAAGTTTAACTGAAGTACTTATCTATAACTGAAGAATATATACATTCTTCTTAAATATTATTTTTCATATTCTTTTCCATTGTGGTTTATCATAGGATACTGAATACATTTCTTCATGCAATACAGTAGCATGTTGTTTATCCAGCCTGTATATAACAGCTTGCATCTGCTAATCCCAAACCCCCAATCCATCCCTCCCCCACCTACCTCCCCCTTGGCAACCACAAGTCTGTTCTCTGTGTCTGTGAGTTTGTTTCTGTT
>SJYV01034867.1:0-17962 GCA_006410875.1 Neotragus pygmaeus | reverse complement strand
ACAGTCAAAGGCTCTGGCACAGTCAATAAAGCAGAAGTATATGTTTTTCTGGAATTCTCTTGCTTTTTCTATGATCCAGTGAATGTTGGCACTGTGATCTCTGGTTCCTCTGCCTTTTCTAAATCCTGCTTGAACATCTGAAAGTTCATGGTTCATGTACTGTTGAAGTATCGCTTGGAGAATTTTGAGCATTACTTTGCTAGCGTGTGAGATGAGTGCAATTGTGCAGGAGTTTGAACATTCTTTGGCATTGCCTTTGTTTGGGACTGGAATGAAAACTGACCTTTTCCAGTCCTGTGGCCACTGCTGAGTTTTCCAAATTTGCTGGCATATTGAGTGCAGCACTTTTATAGCATCATCTTTTAGGACTTGAAATAGCTCAGCTGGAATTCCATCACCTCCACTAGCTTTGTTCATAGTGATGCTTCCTAAGGCTCACTTGACTTCGCATTCCAGGATATCTGGCTCGAGGTGAGTGATCACGCCACCGTGGTTATCTGGGTCATGAAGATCTTTTCTGTATAGTTCTTCTGTGTGTTCTCACCCCCTCTTCTTAATATCTTCTGCTTCTGTTAGGTCCCTACCATCTCTGTCTTTTATTTTGCCCATTTATTGTGTCTAATTCTCTGTAAAGCCCAAATTGTTTTTTGTTTCTTGAGGTTGTTTTATTAAACACGTAGGTTTAAAATTCCTATTTCTTCCTAACAGATGGAGCATTTTATCATTAGGAGCAAACTTCAACTATGCCTTGTGTTAAAATGCATTTCATCTGAGAACAGCACAGCTGGAGAAGCTGTCTCTCTCTGTGCTCCCACCTCTCTTTTCTAAGAAAACAGTTTCATTTACTTTTGGCCGGCTCTTCGTGGCTGCTCCCAGGCCGCAGTGAGCGGGGCTGCTCCCCGTGGCGACGCCTCCTGTGGGGGAGCCCAGGTTCAGGCAGCTGGGGGCCTGGACTGGGTGGCCCCCTGCAGGCGGGACCTCCCCAGACCGCGGCGAGCACGCGTCTCCGCACTGGCAGGCGGGTTCTCACCGAGCCCCCAGGGGGGCCCCCTGTCCCTTTCCATTACAGTTCAGGTTATTTTCTTGTATATAGCATATATACGTATTTATTTGTATATACATTAAAAAGACAACACAATCTGACAAACTATATTCTTTCTGCTTACTGCCTATAATGGGTATTGAGATAACTGGACTTCTATCATCTATGTAAAATCTATTGTACTTTCTCTACACTTGTTTTTTGAGTTTTGATTTTTTTTCCCTCCTACTGATTACCAGTTTATACATTTTATTTCTATTATTTTAATGGTTGCTATTAAAATCGTGTCCAGCCCATTTAGGTTCAGTCTGAATGGTAACTACCCTAGCAATGAAAAAGGGGTTGAGGACACTCAGCTCTGATCACATCACACCGAGCAGACATGTTGCTGATGCTCAGTCCCGGGGTTCCTTTAAGTATAACGTCAATTAGACATTTACCACGATTTACCAGAAGTTTTTTCATTCCTTCCTGTATCAGACTAATCTCCTGCGCTCAATGTCCTCTTCTCTGCGCCTTGCTGCATGGCTCGTGCGACCTGAGCTCCCTGACAGGATGGAGCCGTGCCCTGCGGCAGAAGCACAGAGCGCTACCTGCTGGGCCGCCAGGCCTTCCCGGTTCCCTCCTCTAAAAGTGTGACTTCACAGTTTCCTTTTAAATAGGTCTCTCTGCAGCATGCTCCTGCAGCCTTCCTTTATTATGGGAAAGAAGTTTGTGGGGTTCGTAATTACAGACTGACAGTCTTTTCTGACACTAAGCATCGCTCCGTGGTCTCTGACTTCAGATGCCATGTGGAGGAGTGGGCTTTTGTTTCTTTATCCTGTCGGTATGTGTTGTGCTTCTGATTCTGTAGACTCATATTTCTCATCAGTGCTGCAAATCCTCGTCTCTTTAAATCCTGCCTTTCCACCGTCTCTCCATCTTCTCTCAGAGGGGCTTCAGTTAGACGTGCCTCCTCGTCTTCTGACCCTTCGTTCACATTTTCTATTCTCCTTACCTCTTGGTGCATTCCAGCGTACCTTCCAGTTCATTCATTCCCTCTTCAGCAGTGTCGAGTTTATCACCTATCTATCAAGACCTTGCTTTTAACAATTCTGTTTTTCACTTCCAGATTTTTATTGTTTTTCCTAAGTCCTGGGTGCTTGACAATCTATGTTTATAATAAGTCATCTATGATTATAAGCTGCATGAATCCTGCAGGTCCACCTTGGGGAAACTTTTCTCCAAAGTGCCACCAACATCCAAGAAATGCCCTATTATTTCATTCCCTGCCCTTCAGAACCCAGCTTCAGGGCAAACTGTGGAAGAATTCAATAATTTAGCTGTACCTTCCTTTGGGCTTTGTACAAACACGTTCATATCATCTGAGAATGACAATTCCACGTCTTCATCTGAATCCTTATCCCTTTGTTTCATTTTATGTCTTCAGAAATAAAAGTTGTGATAAGAGGCATCCTTATTAACAGTATTAACCTCAAAGAATAATTTTAATGTCTCACCATTAAGTATAACATTCACTGTATTTTATGGATGCCCTGCATCATGTTAAGGATGTGCCCTTCTGTCCTAGGTAAGACACACACACACACATTATACAATAAACACAGTTTTCAGAAACACTTAGAATTTCATATCTCAAATATAAATTTATGACATTGGAAACTGCTTCTTTTTTGAGTGTGTGTGTGTGTGTGTTTTCTGAAAGAAAGAATTAAAGTACTGCTAAATAAAGAAAAAAGCACTTTAAAGAAAAAAATTTGTTGCCGTAACTCAAATAGACAAAATATTATTAAAATTATGACATTGTTAAACATGTCTGCATACCAGAAAAATGGAATATATTATACAAAATGTTGCTTTCCACCTTGAGAGCGTGCCCTCTCCTGCTCCAGCACCAGCACACATAAAGATCAGTGGGAAGACCTGTGAGAGCAGAGGCGTGGGCCCACGCCCCAGCGACGCGCGGCCGAGGGCCACTTCGAGCTGCCCTGTGACGCCGCGAGCCCAGCTCCACACCCGAAGAGAAGGGGGCGGTGGCTGTGAGGGCAAGGAGGCCAGCGCGCCTGCAGGGGTGTGGGTGGGGCACGGCACAGTGGCCAGGCTGCGGGACCGTGGACATGACCTCTGCCCCAGACTGACGGCAGTGCTCTGGGAGGGGCATGCACGGCGCCACGGAACCCCTGCTGCCTCAGACGCCAGGCCTCACCCTTACCTTTTGAAATATTCCACTTCCCTCTCCGTCTCATCCATGTCCACACTGNATGACCTCTGCCCCAGACTGACGGCAGTGCTCTGGGAGGGGCATGCACGGCGCCACGGAACCCCTGCTGCCTCAGACGCCAGGCCTAGCCCTTACCTTTTGAAATATTCCACTTCCCTCTCCGTCTCATCCATGTCCACACTGTCTAGGTCGATATCTTTAGGCAGAAAGACATCATCTGCAAAGTGAAAGAGGTAAGTCAACTAAACAGCAGGCCATCCTACCAGACGAAGCAAAGCATTTGGCTTTACTTCAACCACTTCACAAACTAACAACCTTTTCCAGGACGAGATTTTGCAAAGGGCCAGAGGTGGGAGCACACCGCTCGGGCGCCTGGCAGCCCCCGACCGTGGGATGAGCCGGCTCGTGTGGAGCGAAGGCCCCGCAGAGGCGGCGCAGGGGCTGCGGCCCGGGGAGAGCCCTTGAGAGGCCACGCTCCCGGTCCCAGGTCCCCACTGGAGGGGCAGGGGCAGGGCTGCCAGCAGGCGTGCGGCACGTCTGGGCCCTGGACCCAGCCTCTGGAGGAAGCCGGCTCTCCCGGCCTTCGGCTCATTCGAGCACCCTCTAGAGACTTCATCATCAGCCTGAGGCTGTCCCAACCAAAGAGCAAGGCCATCCTTCAGGCTGCAGGTGAGGCGCCCTTTGGAGACAGGTTACAGCAGGCAGCCTCGGCACCCTGGGGTCCTCAAGGCTCGCCTCTGCTCCGCCCCCAGTCCGGGGCCTGCAGGGTGCGGTGCGCTTCCTGCCTGAGCCCAGATGCCAGGGGCTCCCTCCGCGCACACCCCCGCACTGTGGGGGCTGGGGGGCGCGGTGCCCGCGCACCAGCAGGCTTCACCCAAGGAGCATGCAGACCACCGCCACTGCCCTGTCCCCACCTTAGCAGGGGACAACTTTTGGAATCTTCTGTAAAGACTCTCTTTCCTCCTCTCACTGGGCATTTGCACAGGAGCGTAACGGAGTACACCCCGTAACACAGTCCCAGTAGCTGCACACCGGCTGCCCCGAGTTCTGCAGAGGCCCAGCGGCCGGCGGGGCGTGACGCCCACAGCCCCCTGCGGAGCTTACTGCCTGGGTCCTTCCCTGAAGCCTTGTTCCCCTGGCTTCACCCACAGCTGGACGCCAACAGCACCACCCCATCCCAACCTCCGCTGGGCCACATGTGCACAGAGCCACCTCCTCCATGCAGCCACCCCACGCGGGCACAGCCGCACCCCTCCACTTCCTCAGGCTCAGGCTCACGCGCCCGGTCAGCAGGCTGGGCACGGCCCTCGTCAATAGCCAGGGGCAGCCTGCTGCTGCTTCGGGCCGTGCCCCCCCATCCACACCGCGTCGCCTCCCCGCGCAGACACCGCTCTCCAGGCCTCGGCGCACAGCTCTCGCCAGCACCGCCGGGGCAGGGGGAGTGAGCCGCGCTCAGGGACACCACACGCGAGGAGAGACGTTGTGAGCCAGGAGGTTTATAAGAGTCAAGAAAGGGACGACTTGGAAAGCCCAATCGCAAGCTGTTCCCCAGATACGATAGTTCCAGAAGAGCAGCTTCATACAAAAAGAGACGGCAGGAGGCGGGTCTGCCGGGACTGCCTCTATAGTGATTTCTGATACTCTTCTGACTAGAACAGACAGCCAGGGTCAAAAATCGTGGTGTAAGGGAAACGCAGGATGAAACTACAGCCAGGTCCAGTATCGGACAGACACTTTTTGCACAAATCAACTCTATTAACCAAAGTGGAGAGAAAGTTGGCCTGAGACAGTCCAGGCCGGGCTGGCTGCTCACGTGCAGACCACGGAAACCGCACGCTTCTCTGGAGCTCGAGGGCTCGCCCCGGCCCTGACGGAGGGCACGCGCCCAGAATCTCTGCAGGAGGCGGGGGCCTGATGAGCTCACTCGCGGGCAGGCCTACAGCACCACGTGCTCTGACGACCAAGCAGAGAAGGGACGGCAAAGTCTGAGCGGAGCGGAGGCGCTCGGCTGGAGGCTCCCCGCCCCCCTGCAGCAGGAAGCAGGCCACGCCCACCAGGAGCGGGGCGGGGCGAGGCAGGGCGGGGGCGGGGCACCGGCAAGCGCCACACGTGTTCTGAAACAGGGACACTCGGGAAGAAGCAGCAAAGCGGACACGGCACCCAGAGAGAGGACACACACAGGAAACAGGCCTAATGATCAGTCATGTCAGCGTTGTCCGATCAGCACCCGGAAAGGGGCTCACCTCACCTGCGGCGCGTAAGACTGTCAATACAGCTCACACAGCAGGACTCAGGTGTCTAAGCTGTATACAAGGGAACGGCCTAAAACCAGGCGACTCAGAAAGGCCATAAGCGAAGGGAGGACGGCAAAGGTGCCTGCCAGGCAAACAGAAGCAGAGGGACAAAGGAGAAGTCAGGCCAAGAGCAAGAAGCACAAGGAAAAGGAGAGCTTGAACGATCACAGCCGCGATTCTGTGACAGATTGTTAGGGACGTGCACCAAGTGACACAGAAACCGCCTTTGTAAAACAAAACACAGGGAAAAGACCTCGATAATGAATAACAGAATATGGATTAAGAGGGCAAAAGCCACGAAAGGCATGGAAGACTCGAACATAATTAAAAATATATCATGGATATAAACACATATTTAGATATAGTTTTGTACCATGAAAACAGAGAAAATATACTTTTATCTCAAATGTACACAGAGCAATCACAAAAACTAGTCACAAAGATAACACCAGTAATTTAAAATTACCAGTGATTAAAAGCACACATATAAACAATACTCTCGAATCACAGTCTAAAACCTAGAAATTATTAACGTAAGAGAAGTTCTCCCATCTGGAAATCTAAAAGCTACCTATNTTTTGAACTGTGGTGTTGGAGAAGACTCTTGAGAGTCCCTTGGACTGCAAGGAGATCCAACCAGTCCATTCTGAAGGAGATCAGCCCTGGGATTTCTTTGGAAGGAATGATGCTAAAGCTGAAACTCCAGTACTTTGGCCACCTCCTGCGAAGAGTTGACTCACTGGAAAAGACTGAAGCTGGGAGGGATTGGGGGCAGGAGGAGAAGGGGACGACACAGGATGAGATGGCTGGATGGCATCACGGACTCGATGGATGTGAATCTGAGTGAACTCCAGGAGATGGTGATGAACAGGGAGGCCTGGCGTGCTGCAGTTCATGGGGTTGCAAAGAGTCAGACACGACTGAGCGACTGAACTGAACTGAATGCAGCAGAGGAAAGAATAAAAATATACCTAATTACTAAATCAAGAGCCTTAAAAAAAAAAACATTATATAGACAAACTATTTTAGAGTCAAACACAATCGGGAGAAAGGAAGCACAAATATACAATATAGGAAATGATAAAGAGGAAAACCACCATTAGAAGAAATTTTTTAAAAAGAATGTACTTTGGGGACATCCCTGGTGGTCCATTGGTAAAGAATCCACCTTCCAACACAGGCGACACAGGTTCAAACCCTGGTCGGGGAACCAAGACCACGCGTGCCTCGGGGCAACGAAGCCGGCTGCCACAGCACAGAGCCAGCAGAGCTGAAGCCAGCAGCAAGCCAGGGCGTGTGCCCTGCAGGCGGCGGTGCAACCAGGCTGGGGACCAGCTGGACCCAGAGTTTAGCAAGAAGCACAGTTTACAGAAATTAACCTCATAAAAGACAGAAACACCTTAACACACCAATTACCACGGAGGACAGAGAATGTTATCAGGAAATTACTCCGCAAAAAAGGCACCACGCCCAGGGGGCTGCCCGGGAGATTTCTTTCAAATCACTGAAGCCTTGAACATCCAGTGGAGGGCGAATTTCTCAAGAATACTGAAAATGAAAAAAAAAAAAAACAAAAAAAAACCTTCCTAATCATTATGAAGTGCAACGGGTCTAAAAAGAAAAATGTTTAATCTATACAGATGCTAGAAAACCTCTGACAAAAATCAGCTCACTATTGATAAAATATTTTTTAAAAGTAGGAATTATTGGATATTTTCTTAACATATAAACTGTATGAACCTTAACGCCAAAATCTTAATATAGAAATATCAAACGTTTCCAGTAAGTTTAGGAATGAGGCAGTTAAGCAAGAGAAAACACGGCATAAGAACTGGCAAAGTAGACGTAAAGCTTTCTCTATTTGCGAACGGACAACAGAAAGGCTGAGAGAATCGTCAAGACTGAAGGAACTCGCTCGGGTGGGAGGTGGAGAGCTAAGGCGCAGGAAGCAGCGGTTTTCACGCCTGAACACAAAGGCCAGGCGGAGGAGCGGCAGCCACGGACGCGGCGCGAGCCCAGGGGCCCCATTAAAGAAGGATGAAGAGACAAGTGAGATTCGCTGTAGTGACACACACTTAACCAAACATACCCCAAAGCTCGTCTCAAAACGGATCCGTGTAACAAGTACACGGAGGCACCTTGCGTTTCTTCACGTTGGTGTGTATGTTCACGCTCACAATCCCCTTTAATGGTGTGTATGTTCACGCTCACAATCTCCTCAGCTTGCACTCTGAGCATCTCTGCGCTCAGGGGTTGCACATGCCTGGCCACTGTGCTGGACGGCCCAGAGTTAGAATGTAAGACGGCAGAAAACAGCTCATTCAAATTACAAGCAAGGAAGATTAAACACTTAGGAATAAGCTCAATAAGAAGTGTGAAAAATCTATTAAAGAAAACTTAAAACGTTCCAAAAAGATATAAAGTAGATTTGAACACATGGAAAAACTCCCCCTGTTCTTGGTAAGGACAAACATCATCATATAAACCAATTCTTCCTAAATTAATTTATAAATTTAACACAGTACCAATAAAGATATCAACAAGGGTTTTTCTTTTTTCAGGGAGTGAGGCACATTTATGAGCTTCCCTGGTGGCTCAGGAGTTAAAGCATCTGCCTGCAGTGTGGGAGACCTGGGTTCGATCCCTGGGTCGGGAAGATCCCCTGGAGAAGGAAATGGCAACCCACTCCAGTATTCTTGCCTGGAGAATCCCATGGAGGGTGGAGCCTGGCTACAGTCCGTGGGGTCGCAAAGAGTTGGACACGACTGAGCAACTTCACTTTCACTTTCTTTACTTTCAGGCACATTTACACCAAAGTTCCTATGGGAACACAAACCCGAAAGAACAGCCGAGAAAACACTGGAGTAGCCTCTGAGGAGAGAGGAGCGTTGCAGCAGCTCACCCGGCGCACCCAGGGCGGGCGGACAAGCAGGGGACGAGGCGGCAGCCCAGACAGGCCCGCCGACACGGCCCGCACGGCCCGCAGCAGCGCCCGGCCCGGAGAGGAGCTTTCCAGGAGCTGCTGTTGGCACATCCGTGTGAGGGCGAAACCGGATCCGTGCAGCACACAACACACGAGAATAAACACCAAGTAATCCTATCTGGGAGATCAGCAAAAACAGTGAAACCATCGACTACAAGGAAAGCGCGGGGCGCTGCCCTGCCACCTCAGTGCTAGGGCGAGCAGTCACACCGAGCAAATGTTCGCAGTCCCCAGACCATGAAAGAGCAGCAAGCTGACCACTGAGAGGACCGGGAAACCTGCGCGAGGCACGAGGACCCCAAGAAGCGCCCGCAGCAGGCGGCATGGCCCCAGACAGACACCCCCATCACACAGAACTCTTCCGCAGGGGAGGAAAAGAGCACAACCTAGCTGAAAGATGGAAAAAGGCGAGCAGAAAATGCACGAAAAAATGCCGAAAGAGCCCTGAAACACGGGACCTCGCCGCGGTCAGAGAGAAGGCACACGAGAACCCCTTAACAGACGGGCCGTGTCCGGGAGCTTCTCGGGAGGGCGGGCATGAGCCCACGCCCCGTGCCACCCGGGGCCCACCCTGCACAGACCCCCCAGGCCCAGGGCAGGGAAACACCCTGCGCACAGGGGGGTGCAGGGGGTGCGGCACCAGCGCGGGCGGCCACAGCGGCGGGGGAGAGCGACACAGAGGCACGGAGGGGCACACGCGCCCTCCTCAGTCCTGCCAGCAACGCGCCAGCAGCCCCTGGGTGGGTCTCAGCTGGGGGAGAGAGAACACCGAGCTGGACGTCTGACTAAGCAGGACACACGGGTGCGCACGGCGTGATGGGGCGCAGGGGGTCCTCCTCCAGGGGCCCCCGGACTGAATCTGGGGCATCGAAATAGTGCTAGGAAAGGGGTACCCCTGAGAGCACCAGGTGAGGACTCCTGCAACAGTCCCTACAAAAACACGGAAGAACAGGCAGGCAACACCCGGGGAGAAGAACGTTCCTTCCTGCAGGACACCGCGTAAGAAACGCAGAAGGGAGAAGGAGACAGCGCCATCTGGAAACAGCCCTGGAACGACTGTCTGGGCGAGTGAGGGCTGCTGGCCACCGACGCTCAAACTAGCGGGTGAGTGCCTGAGGCGGCACCCGGGGCCCGTCTGCCCCTGAGACACTGGGCCTGAGCACAGGAGGGAGGCGTGGTCCTCACGGAGGAGAACCTCCCTGCCCAGCGCCTGGGAGGCCCAGGGTCCCCTCCAGGTGGGCACGGTGCCCTTCTGGCCGCGCTGGAGGGAACGGCACCACCTGAAACGGCTCTCAAAGGAGTCACTCTGAGCAGGGATGGGCCGCACTCCTTAGAAAGGGAGGAACTGACAGGGGACCCCGGGGAGGGCCCCGCACCAGGAGAAAGGAGCTCTCCCTTAAAGGGTGCTACGGGACAAACAGCAGCGGCAGCGAGGCTGCGGTCTCCGGGGCAGAGGACGGCCTGTGCGGCGTCGATTCCCTGCCTCCAGCCACGGTCCCGTGGTCCGGAAGTGAGGGCCCTCACTGGAGGAAACACACACAGGAGCATCTAAAGGGAAAATGGCAAACAACTCTCTTCTGGCTCAGAAGCACAGGCCGGAGGCCAGGAGGATGGAGCCGGGGTGGCCGCTGACCTGGGGGTGCGTGGGGTCCTCACGCTCTTCCCGCGGCCGGGGGCTCGGAGGCGACCTCGCGACAGCCAGACGTGGCACCACTGCCCCGTGGCCCTGTGCTGCAGAGCGGCCCCGAGGCAGAAGCCAGCACGCGCCCGCGGCTGCGCGGCCGGGGCGAGGGGGCAGGCCCCCGCACTCACCGATGGAGCTGCTGGCGCGCTCCCCCTTCTTCTTCTTGCCCTTCCTGCCCCGGCCCTTGGGCTGCGGGGGCTCGGGGGGCGCCGGCCTGCCACTCGGCGGGGGCTCGCTGGGCTCCACGGGGCTGGGGCCCGGCTTCTCTTCGCGGACGTGGTTCAGCTGCCTCCTGTTGTTGTTGTTGCTGTTGGCCTTCGTCTCCTCCCTCCGGTGGCCCCCCAGGGGCGGGAGCTCCAGCACTCTGGCCTTGGGCTCAGCCTGCGGCCGGGGCCGGGCCGGGCCCTCTGGGGCCCGGGGGGGCTCTGCGGGCTTCCTGGCGGGCTCGCTGGCGGCCTTGCTGCCCGGCCGCGGCTTCTGCGGGCCGGCACCCCCTTTGTGGTGATGCACCATGTCCAGCAGGAAGGACAGCGGCTCCGGCTGCTCGCCACCAGTCCCCTTGGGCAGGAGCCGCTTGGCCTCCCTGGCGTCCACGGGCTCGGTGGGGTCCGCATGTCTGGAGGGGTCGGCCCCCGGCCCTGGGCCTGCGTGGTCCGCATGTCTGGAGGGGCAGGGGGATGAGGTCTCGGGGTCTTCGGTCAGCTCCAGCGAGCCGTTGTGGATGGTCTCGGTGCCAGGCGCCGACTCTGCGGCCGCCTGGAAGCTGCCGGCGAGCATGTCCAGCTTGGGGCAGCCCTTTGCGAGCCGGTCCTTCCTCTTCTTCTTCGCGGCCCGCAGGGTCTGGAGCTCCTGCAGCCGCCGCAGCTCCTCCGTCAGCCGCTCGTCCTCGGCCCGCTGCCGCTCCTCGCGCAGGTGCAGGTGGCCCCGGGCCCGCGCCTCCGCCTCCAGGCGCGCCTTCTCCTCCAGCTGCGACGGAAGGGAAGGCAGCGTGAGACACAGGGACACGGGCGCCTGAAGAGCTGAACCGCGCGCTAAGACGGTAAGCTCTGACAGGCCCCAAACTTAGAGCACGCCCACGCGGGGGTGACGGCGAACAAGCCCCCACAGGCTGAGCTGCCAGGGGGTCGGGGGTCGGGGAGCAGAGGCCAAGAGCGGCTGTGTGCCCCTGCCCCCACGGGCCTGGCATCTGGGAGCAGGCGGAGAACGCAGATGCCAGCACAGGGCTGACCGGGCGCCTTGCGGGCACTGCCAAGCCCATCCAGCGAAGCCCCTGCTGACGCACCCATGCGGGTCACAAGGACACACAAGAAAATGTGTGCTAAGGAACTAGAGATTCTTTTCCCCACCCTAGCAGGTAAAATTTCCAACTTGTGTTCACTAGCGTGATAAGACAAATGACTTTCTAAAACATTCAACATGATGTGACAGACAATGTTTCTCTCTGCCGTCCAACTGGCAGGAAGTTAATTTTCATCTCAGGTGAAGACTATGTTATTAGTGACACATTCCAAGAGCATAAGTGGGAAAGATCCCTGCCGTCTAGCAAACAAACGCCCGGTAAGTGAACAGAGAACGGCTTCTCCATCACGGGCTCCAGGGAGGCCTGTGCTGGGAAAATGCAAAGGCTCTTCCAGACTGCAACATGTCTCACAATATCTCAGAAGGCAGTATTTATAACAGACAACACACCTTTCTACAAAACTTACATATAAAATTAGGATGAAAACTCAATGACAGATTTTCAAAAAATCTCAAGTAAAGATCGTTCAGAACTCTGGCTCCCTGTCAGGGAGGCGGCACCAACAGCGCCCTCAGGTGGCCCCTCCGGCACCGCGCCCCGGCAACACCGCAGCCACAGCGCGCCCGGCCCCAGTCACCCTGAACAACAGGCTGGGCGGAGTGCACACAGGTGAGTGGGTGCCGGGGGGGGGGCGGCCTGTGCCGAGCCTGGAAGGATGCAGCCGCATCTGGAGTCAGGCTGCCCAGACACCACCTGCCTGAGCCAAAGCTTTGGGGAACCCAGTGGGAAGTGGATCCCTGGGACGCCGACACCACAGCGCCGCTGGGCGGAGGACACGCCTCCCACACCAGGTTTGCGGCAGGAGCAGGCCTGTCTCTCCAAGGCCCCCATCAGGGCTGGGGTCGACCCAGGCCCGTCTCAGGTCCGGGAGGCATGCCGCCCGCAGCAAACCCGTAGCGTGCAGTCGTGGCCGCCCCAGAGTTGCTGTGAGCGACGCCGGGAGCAAACCCCACACCAGCGGTCCAACCCGCAGTGGCCAGGCCTCCTCACCCCTCACAGGCGTGTTGGCTCCTCCCAAAGCAGCTCAGCCCACGGCCAGAGTCTGCGGCCTGACGAGCCCCCCGTGAGCACGGCCCACCCGCCTGCTGAGGGCCTCGGGGAGCCAGGCACCTGGAAGGCCCCCGAGAGAAGTGGGCAGGCGGGCCAACGACCGGAGGGGCCACTCGCTCCGCGCACAGTGCTGGTGTGCCGACTCAGAGCAAAGGCGGCTCCTCACCCGCGTCTCCACCAGCCCACAGCGCCCCTTGCCCTCGACAACCGAGGGCTCCTGCCTTGACTTTCCTGGGGAAGCTGCACCTTCAATAGACAGAGGGGCAGGCCCACTCGCAGGCCGGCAGCATAAGCACCTGGGGCCGGTGTGAGGCCCCGGCTCAGGGGGGACACGCGGGTCCCACTGGGGCTGGCGGAGGCCCCGGGGCTCCGGGAGCAACGTGCGGCCCGCGCAGCCCCAGGCCCGCCCCACCGTTTACCTTCCTCTGCTTGTGCCGGGCGCGCTTGGCGGCCCGCGTGCTGCTCACGGGCTTGGTCTCCGAGCTGTTTATGAACTGCAGCAAGTCCTCCACCCTGCGATGGTCGACCACGCTCTCTCGTTCTGAGAGCTGGTCCGCTTTCTTAGGCTGCTCCTCCTTCCTCTTGGTTAGCCGTAAACGGAGCTTTTCCCTCATTTCCGCGTAATTTCTACTTGTGGGTGCGGCTGGAGGCTAAGACAGATGAAAACATGACTAAACTTGTTTTAATGACTGTGAATGTGACAGATTTCAGACCACAGCATTAAAAAAGAATTTTTTCTTATTACTCAAGTACCCCATGTATGTCAGGAAAAATAAAAGAAACAAATGGCAAGAAAAAGAAAAGCCTTTCATCACCAATCACCCAAAGCTAGTATCCTGGCATTGACCTGTCAAGCTCTGCAGGTTCAGGGAAATCTGGCAGAGGACGTACTACTATGAGCACAGATGGTTATTTTCAAGCTAAAAAGGAAGCGACTATCCGCACTGCCTGATCCACTCTTAACGTGACGGGGCTTAACTACCTTTTCACGACAATAAGTGGGTTTATAGTCTTTTTCCACACCCACTCACAGGCTTCCTTTCCAGTGGTGAAAAGATTTCTCACCGACTACTAACCCAAGTGCGTCCGGAGAAGACGAGAGACAGCTCGCGTTCTCTGCTCCCCAACTGCCCGCCCCAGGCAGCACGCCCGACACCTGCCCCTAAGGGCAGAACGGCCATCCCAGACCCCGCGCAGCGTGGACGTGTCTCACCGGGCAGCGCCATCGAGCCCAGCACGCGTGTGACACGGAGCCCCGCAGGGCTGACATCCACGTGTGCACACCCAACCGTGCCCACGCCTGGGTTGGCAGTAGGTCTGACCTCATCAACCATTCTAAACACCACAATCAAATGCAAAAATACAGGGAGAAAATACTCATAACTAACACTGGGCAAGTATTTTTCGTTATTTCTGTAAGACAGGTACAACCTAGAAGTGGAACTGCTGTTTTAGGCAGAACCCTGATTTTGTTAGTAACTGTGCTGCAAATAAAGCTCTACACACAGCATAGCCACACCCTGAATTCAACCTGGCGCGTTATTCTTGCAGAGAAGCTGTACACTTTACCACTCTTACTGGAACGTGCAGTTGGCACGCGCCCATCGCTCACACTCAGCTGGCGCGCGGCAGGGCCCTGCCCCGGCAGCGCAGGCGCGGGCACTCACCCCGCCGTGCCCGAAGAACTCGCAGTAGCAGCAGTCGCAGTACTTGCCCTCCTTCTGGTTGGTGGAGGTGGAGGTGCTGGAGCTGTGCTCAGAGCAGCTGTCCTCGTCCGCACTCTCGTCCCCGTCGTCCTGCTGCGGGTCGTACACGCCGTTCTCGCAGCGATGCCCTTCGCAGTCAGGGTCGCTGCAAAACCGCAGGGCCCGTCAGCAAGCGGCCTGCCCCGCAGGGGTGCGGGCAAGGTGTGGGCCTACCTGCCAGGGCTCACACAGGCGGCACAGAGTGAGGGGTCACACCTAGAGGGGCTGGGCAGGTCCACACACATCCCTTCCCCTCACCCCTGCTCATCCTGGAGGTGTGTGTGTTGGGGGAGGGCCTGGCAAGTTCAAAGGGAACAAAAACCATCTTTCATTACAAACCCATCGAGCATCTTGTATGGTTCTGTGCTCCTGCGTGTGTGCCAAGTCACTTGGTCGTGCCCAACTCTCCCTGACCCCATGGACTGCAGCCCCCGGGCTTCTCCAGGCCAGAATACTGGAGTGGGTTGCCATGCCCTCCTCCAGGGGTCCTTCCCAACCCAGGCACTGAATCCCGGGTTCCTGTGTTGGCAGACAGGCTCTTTACCACTAGTTCCACCTGGGAAGCCTCAGGTGTACCAAATACCACTCCAAAACACCCAAGGTGCTCGCGCTCGCGTCCTCGGGGGTCAGGGAGCACCTCCCCAGCCTCCCCGCCAGGCAGGGCTCACCTGCAGACGCTGGGGGGCGCGCTGACAGAGCCATCGGTGGTGGGGGGCGGGGGGGCCACGGGAGCAGGGCAGAAGCCCTTGAGCGACTCCACGAAGCCGGGGGAGGCGGCTGTTTTGGGGAAGGACACGGCTGCGATGTTGGCCAGGTGAGGTGTGGAGGCTGCTGAGAGGGCGGCGGGGGCGAGGCTAGGCAGCGGGGCCAGGCCCGTGGGACTGCTCCTCGGGGCCGCCGGCACCCCGTGCCTGTGATCTTCCTTGTTGATGCCGTGAAAGACGTCACCTGTGACAGAGATGCTGGAGTCACTGCCTGCGGCCTTGCTCTAACTTCCAGCTGCTTTTCTGGAAACCAACTCTTGGCCCGGAAATGTCCAACTCTACAGAAATGCGCCCTTCCCCTGGGCTCGAGACGCATCGCCGTTTCGCTACGCTTACTTTCTCCCGCACACGCTGGCCCGGTGGCCTGATGTGGGGGCGGCAGCTGCTCGCCCCGGGCGTGTGGCCCGGGCTCCAGAGAACACGCGTCTCGGCCGGGAAGCCAGCCTGGCTGCGGATGCAGCGCCCCTGGGAGGATCGTCTCAGGCACAGCCCACCCAGACCACCGGCCTCGCCCACAGCCTCTGGCAGCTTTTCCCTCGAGCCCAGCATCTTTTAAACTTCCTTTCTTCCTTCCACAACACTGACCTCTCCCGAGCTGAGGCCAGCTGTCCACAATTCTGGACTCAGAAATACTGAGGGCATGAGTCCTCCCACTCACCCCACGGGGGCACCTAAGGCGTCTGCTCCCAGTGGTCTGGTGACCTCAGTCTGCGTGCAGGAGCCAGTGGAGCCATCCTGTGGACACGGCGCCCAGACAGGGGGATGGCTGCCATCTCCAAACGGAGACCCCCGCGTCTGAAGCCCATGAGGACGCCTACCTGGCGCTGTCTCTGGCTGGGCACAGAGCGGCCCCTGCACGTATGGGCTGTGCCTCTGAGGCAGCAGTGAGCTTTGACCCTAACAGCCCCCAACCCCCAGCTCCCTTTCCTGAGGACCCCGAAGGACCTGCGACATTGGCTGGGTGCCACCATCCACTCCTTGACTCCTCTCAATACCCACACAGCCCTAACTCTGGCTCACGAGGCCTCTCTGGGCCTGCTCCCGTGTGCTTCTCACATCGCCTTCAAGCCCGCTCTGCCCTGGGCTCAGATCAGTGGTGGCGACACCTCTGCACCAGGGGCCTGCAGGCGGCGGGGCTACACCTCAGACAGCCTGGCACCCTGTCGGCTTGCTCCGCACGAGGCTCCTGCTTCAAGGTCTGAAAATCCCTCTCCGTGTTCTGAAAGCAGTGCCCTCTTCCTCTCACAGCACACGGTGCAGAGACCGACAAGGCGACACGCAGTGTGGCAGAGCCCCGGGGGTCGGCGTGGCAGCAACACCCTCGTCACGGCCCAGAGGACACGGCCCCCTGTGGGTGTCGCCTACACCGACGCCTCAGGGCACGCCGAGGAGGAGGCAGGCACCGAGGCGCCGAGCAGGAGCCAGCCCCGGGGCCCCTGGGGCAGCGGGGCCCCGGTGAGCGGGCGGGCCTTACCTAGGGAAGGCGGCCTCTTGGACGACACGCGGAACTGGCTGCTGCTGGACTGCACCGTGGTGGCCGTGCAGGACACGGAGGACGTGGCTGACGACGTGGCCATCACGACTTTGTTTGCTTCCATGAAAGCGTCTTGGAAATTGTACAAACATTTCTTTTTCACAGCAGCCTTTTTCTCTTTACTATCGGAAACTGCAGCCGTTTCACTGCTAGATGGAGGCGGAAGAGCTTCAGGTCTTGCTTCTGAGAGTGTTGGCCCTAATAAGTCACTCCCTTCAGAGAAGAATGGGAAAATTAACGCTTCCAAAAGACACAAGATTAGGTCAAATCTAAAGAGCAGCTACTGACTAAACTACGAACGCTGGGGGCTGCTAGGGCTAGGAGTCCCCGGCGATGGCGCCAGTCGGCTGGTTCGTGTCTAAACAGCACTGACTGAGCGCCTGCTTTGTGCCGACTCCTATGCCAGGTGCTTCCCAAAAGTTATTTAGCGTCTTAACACTACTTTCTAAGCTCGGCACTCTAATGCCTAAGCTGAAGAAACTGAGGCCAGAGAGGCTGAGTAGCTTGCCAAGGCCACACAGCTAGAAGCCCGTGCAAGCACAGAGCAGACACCGAGTCAGGCCTGCTGTCCGAGCACGTGCAGGACTCGGGGCGGGGCCCCCAGGGCTATCCTCACACGGACGACAGAGAGAGGCAGACGGGCAGCCGTCATCCGCGCCCTGTCCCACCAAGAAGGGACAGGGCCCATGGAGGGGCAGAGCAGGAGGAGAGGAAGGAAAGGAAGTCACAGCGTTCAAGCCACAGCACTCTGCTGCCTGGGCCGAGCTCTAGGGGTCACCACTGCTCGGGAAGCAAAGCCGACCACCGCGCCCTGGAGCCCAGACGCTCCACAGCCCAGGGGCAGGGAGACCCAGCGTCTGAGGCCGCAGGCTCCCGGCTGCCAAGCCCAGGGCCTGCACGGCTCTGTGGGTGCAGCGGGCCTCGAGCAGCAGCCTGACGGGGCGGGGGCTTGCCGCCCTCAGCAGAAGCCAGGGGAAGGAGCGGCCTGGGACCTGCTGGGGAGCTGCGGCAACAGGTGGCATCGGCTCAGCTCAGGTCTCTGTAAACTCCAACAAAGGTTCAACGAGTTCCTTACCAGAAATTGTATCTGGCAAGTAAGTGCCAGGGTTCCAGTTCTTATCATTCATCACTTCTGATCCCCAAAGACTTATAAACTTAGAACTAGTCCACTCTGGAGTGCTCCCAAAACAGCTTGGGTAAATATGGTCTTGAAGAGACGCACTGAATACCTGATGTTTATTTGTGTGACTCTGAACAGGTGCTGGTGGTAAAGCCTACAAAAGAAATGTTCTAATCACATATCAAGATTGATATTCTGTTCACCTAAGGATTTAAACTAAAGACA
>SJYV01034865.1:0-19015 GCA_006410875.1 Neotragus pygmaeus | reverse complement strand
ATGGACGTGAGTCTGAGTGAATTCCGGGAGCTGGTGATGAACAGGGAGGCCTGGTGTGCTGCGATTCATGGGGTCGCAAAGAGCTGGACACGACTGAGGGACTGAATTGAACTGAACTGAGTGAAAAGGAACAAGTGGCTTCTAGTAATAGCAAGTATGTAAAATTACATATGGAATTCCAGATTTTCTAGTAGCCAGATTTTACTTATGTGTTTATTTATGGCTGCACTGGGTTTTCTGTTGCTGTGCAGGGACTTTCTCTGGTTATGGCAAGCAGGGGCTCCTCCTCGTTGTGGTCCGTGGTCTTCTCATTATGGTGTCTTCTCTTGTTGTGGAGCATGGGCTCTAGATGCACAGGCTTCAGTAGTTGTGGCTCGAGGGCTTCATTGCTCCTCAGTATGCAGAATCTTCAGAGAAGGCAGTGGGACCCCACTCCAGTACTCTTGCCTGGAAAATCCCATGGACAGAGGAGCCTGGTAGGCTGCAGTCCATGGGGTCGCTAAAAGTCGGACACGACTGAGCGACTTCACTTTCACTTTTCACTTTCATGCACTGGAGAAGGAAATGGCAACCCACTCCAGTGTTCTTGCCTGGAGAATCCCAGGGATGGGGGAGCCTGGTGGGCTGCTGTCTATGGTGTTGCACAGAGTCAGACACGACTGAAGCAATTTAGCAGCAGCAGCAGCAGCATGCAGAATTTTCCTGGACCAGCGATTGAATTTGTGTCCCCTGCCTTGGCAGGCAGATTCTTACCCACTGTACCACCAGAGAAATCCAGGGGTAGCCGTATTTTAAAAGGTAAAATAATAATAATAATAAAATTTAATTTCAGTAACTTATTTGATTTAACTCAATATACCCCAGATGTTACCATTGTAACATATACTCATTACTAAAAATAATTAAGGTAATTTCCTTTTCTTTTCAGTACTGTGTTTGAAATCTGGTGTGTATTTTATGCTTCAGCATTTTAGTTCAGAGCGGCCACATTTTAAGTGCTCAAGAGCCATGTGTGATTTGTGCATGCCTTATTGGCTAGTGTAGATGTGGACCCTCAGGTAGGAAAGGTTTGAAAGAATGCATCAAGGTTTTTGTTTTGTTCTTTAATGTGACTATGAATCACAGTGAAATAGGGAAAGGTAAAAGCATTGTAAGAAAAATGTGTGGAATATCAGGAGATTTTAGGAAAAGGCAATCGATAGACAAACTTTATTAGTGAGAAGGCTGACTCTGATTTGATGGACTTAGCTTAACTGTTCACATAAGTCCCAAATAAAAGTTAGATTTTGGGACTTAATATGTGAAACCACTGTGTAGCACGGCTACACAATCTAATTTAATTTGGGGGAGGGAGGAAATTAGTGTAAATAAATAGTTTTAAAAAACACAAAGAGGTTATGATATTTCTGTGTCAAATGTTGCTGCTGGTTCATCCAATGAAGAGCCAAGAATTGACCATTGGCTTAGTATCGTGTGGGTCACAGGTGGCCTTTGACAAGAACTGCTTCTTTAGAACAGTGAGGATGAAAGTCACACTGGACTGGCTTCAAGAGACAATGAAAGGACAGAACTGGAAACAGTGAACCCAGTCAGCTCTTTGCAGGGCCGGAGGGGGTATGAATTGAAAACTGTTTGTTGTTGTTATTGTTGTTGTTGTTTTGGTGTGCTCTACTTTTGTTTAATAAAGATATTTATGTCTGGTGGGAATGATCCAGTAAAGAAAAAAAGATTTCGGGGCAGGGGGTGTGTTTTACTTGAAAAAGAGAAAATTCACAGAGGACCTAATAGCTGCCCTCTCACATTTGAAAGGATGTAATATGTATGGATGTAAGAGTTGGACTGTAAAGAAAGCTGAGCGCCGAAGAATTGATGCTTTTGAACTGTGGTGTTGGAGAAGACTCTTGAGAGTCCCTTGGACTGCAAGGAAGTCCAACCAGTTCATCCTAAAGGAGATCAGTCCTGAGTGTTCATTGGAAGGACTGATGTTGAAGCTGAAACTCTAATACTTTGGCCACCTGATGTGAAGAGCTGACTCATTTGAAAAGACCCTGATGCTGGGAAAGATTGAGGTCAGGAGGAGAAGGGGACGATAGAGGATGAGATGGTTGGATGGCATCACCCACTCGATGGACATAAGTTTGGGTAAGCTCCAGGAGTTGGTGATGGAGGCCTGGTTGGGAGGCCTGGCATGCTATGGTTCATGGGGTCACAGAGAGTTGAACACGACTGAGCAACTAAACTGACTGAACTGAATATGAACAAGGAATTAGGCCCTCTCTCTGCATGACCCTGGGCTAGACCTAAAATCACAGTGGGTGCAAAGGATAATAAAACAGACTGGATTCAATACACGAGTCCAGCGGCCAGTGCACCCTAGACTAACATGATGATCTTGAGATGCAGTAAAGGTTTTATTGTGGAGACATTAAACCATCTATCCGTTAGCCTGTGTGTGTGTTCAGTTGCTTCAGTCATTTCCAACTCTTTGTGACCCCATGGACTGTAGCCCACCAGGCTCCTCTGTCCATAGGATTCTCCAGGCAAGAGTAATAGAATGGGTTGCCATTACCTTCTCCAGGGGATCTTCCTGACCCAGGGATGGAACTTTCCTCTTATGTCTCCTGCATTGGCAGGTGGGTTCTTTACCACTAGTGCCACCTGGGGAGCCTGGGAAACAAGCCCATAGGATAGACTGGTATTTCTCAACTCTTCTGTGATTTTGGTACACTTGTGGGTACAACAGTTTTTGGTGACACACCTGGAAAAGGCTGAGGACAACATGAAGCAAGTTAGGGGTAGTGATCACAAGAGTCATTGCTCCAGCATAGTGGTGACTTTAGAAGTGTCCACAATTAATGTGTGTTCTTTTGGTTGCCCTTTAGCACCTCTTTGCTGATTGGAGCAGAAAGGCCTAGTGCTGTGAGCAAGCTCTCTTTTAAACTCTCAAGGCCAAATGCCTATGTTTTCCCTTCAAAGTACACAGTCTCTTTTTCTTGCCCACTGGAGATTGTACCACTGCTCCCACCTGAAGACTGTGCATACTTTGCACTCTGTACAGGATCACACAAACTGTTAAGCTCAAAACCCAATGAGACAGACATCACTATATAAGGCCTATCGGTCAATAATCTGTTGCAGACAACAGAACCCACTCCACCTGGTAGAAGCAGAATGAGACTTAATAGCAATACAGGAAATTAAGTGTTTACAGACTTCTTGGCAGGGCCGGAGAGCAGACTCTAGCCTGAGCTCCCAGGCACAACTCCTGTCCCCAGAAGCACTGTGCTCTGCGATGATCAGGGAGGCTGCCACTACATAACAAGAAGCTGATCCATCAAGAAGCAGCTGCCACCGAAGCCAGCAGCAAACCAACTCGGCTTTGATTCCCAAAGCTGCCCCTGCTCCCTCAGAAAGCCAGAGAGCCAAGACGCTGCTGACTCCAGGACCACAACAGCTCTGTCATGATCTCCCAAAGCAAGCTGGCGCCCTGTGTCCTCTCCCTTCATCTGCCCAGTCTCTCACGAGTGCCTCCTATTTAGAGTGTGGACTCTAAATCACATCCAGAACCCTAAACTGCCAAGCAGGTTAGGAAATTACGTCTTAGCCTTCCAACTTTTGGGAGTTGTTCCAAAGTATCTGCCACCAACAGCATCTTTCTTCAATCACAGCAAATATAAATAAGACACACTGATCCAAAGTTGGTAGTACACACTAGTGGGCTGCTGCGTGGCTGGCACGCCAATCTTGGAGCCGTCTTAGTGGGCAAGAAGGTCAAACTGGGAAATCAAGCCTCAGATGACTTTCCAACCGTTAAATGTCAGTGATTCCATAGTTTTAATACAAATGAAAGCTAGGACATAAATTCCTATCTCACATTTTATGACCAGAGAGAAAAGTGCCTTTAGAAGCGCTGCCAGCCATTAAGGCTTTCCTAGCATCAGTGCCATACATCAGGCCTGGTTGATGCCTGGCAGATGGATTCCTTTTGCTCCCTGCACTTGTCACAGTCCTCACGGACCAGCTGCCTGTCAGAGATGGATAAAGAAATAAAGCAGGCCCCACAGCACTCTGACCGGGGCCACCAGTGACCTCATTCAAAAAGAGCCAAAACAGCCCCACGAAGTCTCTCTATTCCAAATGAACTCGTTCCACATGTTTTTACGTTTTCACATAGCCACTTATGCATTCAACATGTATTTTTCGAGCCTTTCTCTGTGCTAGGTACTTGGGGTACACCATGAACAAGGCAGATGGGGCCCTGTTCTCTTGGAGCTAACATGTAGTAGGGGGAGGGGTGGGAGGCAGACAGGGTACCAGTAGCTGGGATGACTCCCAGGGCACTGAGTGCTGCAGAGGAGGAAAGTGGCAGGATGGGGAGTGACTGTGTGGGAGGAGACAGCTTCCTTCGGGACAGAAGTCTCCTCGCTGCCCCCAGCTCTGTGCAGATTACTGCTCCTTTGGCTGCTCAGCCAGTTCAGACCCCAAAAGCTGATCATGGTTTTCCGATAAGCAAGAATGAAGACTTGTGCTTGGTATAAGGTTGTTTTCAGCCAACAATCTGAACGGGAAATAAGATACAAGATCAAGAACGTAAGGGAAGGACTCCCCTGGCCGTCCAGTAGGTAAGACTTCGCCTTCCAGTGCGGGTGAGGCAGTTTCAATCTCTGATCCGATCCCTGGTCAGGAAGCTAAGATCCCTTATGCTTCCTAGCCAAAACCCCAAAACATGAAACAGAAACAATATTGTAACAAATTCAATAAAGACTTTTAAAATGGCCCAGATCAAAAAAAGAATAAATAAAATAGAACACAAAGGAGTATGTGTTTCTTCCAAAAGTTTCCCATGTTCCTTGTGGAATTATGGGTGCAGCTCAGGGATCCATGCAGCCTGCACTGAGGGAGCTGTCAGCCCTGTGTGAGGAGCCAGAACTGAGATGCTATTGCTTGTGTGCCACATTGCTGCCTTCAGGGGTCCACCTCCCCGCGTATGAAACAGCACTCGTGCCACAGTTGTGTTGGATGGCATCACCGACTCAATGGACATGAGTTTGAGCAAGCTCTGGGAGATAGTGAAGGGAAGCCTGGCAGACTGCAGTCCATGGGGTCACAAAGAGTCGGACACAACTGAGCGACTGAACAGCAGTCCCTTTAGACTCATGATACGGATGCTTGAGTCGCCCTGAGGGCTTGGGAGTCACAGAGAAGATTGTAAGCTGTGTGCATCTGAGGACCATCCCCAGTCCAGGAAGAAAGCACACACATAAACAGCCTCCACACAGGAGATTCGCTCACAGGCACCCTCATTTCCTCCCCTTCAGGCCCACTCCCCTCCCAGAAAGCACCTCCACACTGAATCAACCCTTTTCCTGCCACAGTCTGGGATTTTTATCCTAGAACGTTGAAAAGTCTGTCTATGGTATTATCTGATCTTTTCTTTTGAGTTCTTACTGTCTCTCTCTCTCTTTTTTTTTTTTTTGAGAAAACCAAGCTATTGTTATGTTTCCTTTGATTTCTATTTTTCAAAAAACTTCTCATCTATACTCTCATTTGTCTTTTATAAACCTCTTTTCACAGGTCCTGGGCTAGTTTTTTCCTGCCTGTTCATCTTGGGTAGAAGCATCTCTGTCTGGGTCTGCATTTTCCCACTGATAAAATGGGTAGATTAACCCTGACCCCTGCTTCTCTGAGCAATGGTGAATCTTCTTTCAGAGCTGGCACTGGAGGTCTGGCCTTGATGTTTCTTGGGAAGTGGGAAGGGGACAGAGGCAATGGGGACATGCTGTCTGGTTTTACTCTCTCCCCACCCTGTCCTCCTGTCCTCCTGAGTCCCCTGTGCCTGTGGTATACGTGACCTCATAGCAGGTCTCCCCTTGAATGTTCAGCTCTCCACCCCCTACTCACTTCAGGGCAAACAGGCTCCTCCACAGAGGGCCTAGGTCAGTGGGGTTCCCCATGATTCACGGGCTCAAATGTACCTGGGTAATATCTTTTGAGAGGTTCAAATGGCTCTTAAGATATACTCTTCCTTCTCTCCTTCAGCCTTTCCTCAGATTAGGCCACCACTTCTTGTTAGAAAGCTGGGGCTGTGAAAAAGGAAAAAGAACAAACACCTTCTGGCGAGTGCTGCTCATGCTTCTGGGCCTCATGCCTCAGGCACTGTCGGCCTTTAGAATGTTCTTGCCCATACAGCAGATCTTTAGAATTATAGCACGGAGTTTCTCCCTTCTCTTGTTCCAGTAGGTTTTCTTCTGTGTGTTGGGCTATTTTTGCTTATTTCCATGGGTTCCAAGGAGTTATGCAGATGAGTACTTCCTCTGCCATCTTTCCAAGAAGTTCTTCCTCTGCTGAATATTTTAAATCATGAGAAAAGAAAGATAAA
This sequence comes from Neotragus pygmaeus, assembly GCA_006410875.1. Classification (NCBI taxonomy): domain Eukaryota; kingdom Metazoa; phylum Chordata; class Mammalia; order Artiodactyla; family Bovidae; genus Neotragus; species Neotragus pygmaeus. The sequence continues at coordinate 12,636 of SJYV01034865.1, read as the reverse complement.
ATAAGTCAGACGATTAAGAGGAACGTACATTTTTTTAAATTAGAAAATTAAGACTAGAAAAGATAACATAAATGAGGGAAAGGATTAAAATTAACAGTGATGAGACAGCATCTGAACAGTTAAATGAAGCTAAAAAATTAGATGAGAGTATAAAAAAAGAACTCAAAAAACTCAAAGAGTAAAGTTAGGCAAAAAGACAAAATTAAACAGTGGAAAAGTTTTAAAAGAACTAGCATTTAAGTGTTTCTAAACATAATTTTAAAGATGATAGGGATAGAGATGCTAAAACAATGAAAAAATCTTAGTATTTAAAGATTAAAAGAATATAATCAACATAGGTATTTCCTTCTGTAATGTTCCATGTTAAAGATGTATCTGTATTTACTGATTTACAAACATATCCAAGACTGGATTAGAGAGAAGAGCAAATTACAGCGCGCTATTATAGTCTCAGTACATATGTCACATAAAAGTTGCAAATATGTCGACAGAGGAGTGATGGGGATCATACCAAACTGAACTGGGAGAGGTAAGTGATTGGAAGTGGGGGTGTCATGCATACCATCAGATCCCCTCACCATTTCTGGAATCTTCTCCCCTCCCCTCTTCAGTGTACTTTTGCCCTAACACCCACACCTGGGTGGCCACTCTTCCTAGGTGGGCTACCCTCGAGCTTACTGCAGCTGCTCTGCCCACCTGTGCAGAGAGCCTGGAGTTTACAGTCCCCACCCCGCAACCCAGGGCCCTCAGCTCCTTGTTGCAGATGGGACAGCTCTGATGCATAACCGACCTCAAACAGATTGTAAAGCCAGCTCTGTATGTGATTTTACATTTTCTAGTAGCTACATTAAAATCCATACACTTTATCTTTAACATGTAGTCAACATAAAAATTATTGAGACATTCTGCATCCTTTTTTATTCGTACTAGGTCTTCAAAGTCCGGTGTGTGTTTTACGTGCACATGTCTTGCTTTCCCTGCCTGCATTTCCTTGCTCAGTGGTCACATGTGGCGCGATGCTACTGCATGGGACAGCCTGCCTCCACTTGAGTTGAAGCTGTTCCTTCACAGGACTTTGCCTGACAATGAAACCTCATCTCCCCATCTGGCTTCCTTCACTCCCTTATCAGTTTCTTATAGGAGCACTCTCTTTCCTTTTTTTTTTTTTTTTTTAAAAAAAAACCTTGCATAATTGAGAAAGGAACATTTTTTAAATAAATCTTTTGCATGCAACTGTTATTTTTGTAATTTAGAAAAATCTATAAAGAGGGTTCAAAGAAAAACTGTGCCTCTCACCCAGATCCCTGCTTCGTTATTTGTTTGTTTGTTTATTGCTAAGGCAGCCATAACCCCTAGGACTCTGGGTTTTGGAAGACCTGAGGTACCAGTGAGTAAAGAATAACTGACAACAAACATACCAGAACCTTCTCTCCTTGCCATTTGTCGTACGTGGAAGGCTTGAGCCTTTCATGTCTGTCGAGTTGCTTCCAAGATAAGTGGTAAGATTATCCAGCAGTCTGAGTAAGATTATCCAGCAGTCTGGGTCAGTTATGCAGCTTGTGTTCTCAGACCCAGGCAAGGTGATAGGGGGAACTGGGTCATCACTTATAAACCTGGCAAGAGTGACCTTTTTTTCTTTTGCAACATGCCTCAGCCTATAATTGGTACCACTGTAGCAGCTTGGGAGTGGGTAGTGCCCATCTGGCTCCAAACACCCAGGCTGTGTGGAGTCACTTCTCTTGGCATCTAAACCCTGCAGCAGGATGGGGGCTCCCTGTCAGAGGCCTCTTCCTCACTAATAAGACCACCAAGGCTCTTGTCTTTTGCCTCATTACAGTGTTTATTGAGAAGACAGTATAAAGAGTCCCTTTTTACATAAGTGTTAGGTAAGATTGATTTTTATTTTTCCATTTCCAAGTAGTTGGATTTTCTTTGCTTTGGATTTGTGTGTCACTTGAGGCAGAGATGAGGGAAGAATGTTGTTGATTGGCTCAGAAAATGATGCCAATCAGAAAAAGCGGGATGTTTTCATTTCCTAACAAAGCTGCCCTCTTTTGTCCCAGAATCACCTTCCCACCTTCCTCACTGTGTCACCAGAGGAAGAAACAGACTTGTTTCAGCAATGCATTTCTCAGTGTCTTCCCATAAACCATCCACTTGTTAATTCAACAAGTGGTTACTGCTTACTTCCTCTATGCCATTACTCTTGAAATGTGACTTTGGTCCTTTTGTCTACAGCATTGTTGCCAGCGTAGGCTCTTTTTATGGCTCTTCTTGGCTGTTTTAATTGGAAGCTGGGAGATAAACCAGGCACTCCTGGACTAAACACCAATGGCTATGAGGTCCACCCTCTGCAGGTACTCCAGACCAAACTTGCCCTTCCTCAGCGGATGCTGCCTTTTTCTAAATAAGTCTGTGATGGTTCACATATTCACTGTCCTCCTTGTACCTTCAACTCCACTGCCTGGGAGTGTGGAGGCCTCCACTCATTGCTAAGGGATGTGATAGGATTTGGATGGTTCTACGGCCGTGATGTCACAGTGTGCAGTAAGGGTATGGTGCAGTCTTGGTGGGGCACCTGGATCTTGGGAATATCTTGTTTTCACCCATTATTACTGGCGGGCTGGCCCCCAAGGGAGGAGCCAGCACTGGGCCGTGTTCTTCTCTGTCCTCAGTACCTTTCCCAACCCCTCTGCTTCAGTACAGCACTGCAGCCTCCAGGCCCCCTGATGGACCCTCTGACGAAAGGGCCCTGCGGGAATCAGATGGCACAGACCCTCATGTGGAAAGCCAAGTCCTCTCTGTCCTTTGGCATCCAGCCCCTGCAGACGTGGCCGACTAAAGACTCTGAAGTAGAGGCCCAGGTCAACCTGTAAGTAAGTAAGAGAAGCATCATCTCAGTTGGGGCTCATGCTCACTCTAGCTTGAAACCCCCTAATGCTCAGGAAGAAAATTATCTTTGGGGGGAAGAGTATGGAGGGAGAGGGGAGTGGATACTTGATTGGAAAATTTCACTTCTGTTTCTTAATGATGCCTTATATGTATTTATGTATTTACTTAGCCATGATCATTGAGCACCTACTCTGGCCAGGCCTTGTGTCAGGCATGGCAGGCAAAATAGATTCAGCTCCTGTCCTCAGGGGATTTATAGCTCATAGAACAGATAGTCATTAATCAAATAATCACACAAATAAATTGTGACAAGTGCAATGAAATGTGGTATCTTGATTCAATAAACATTTACAGGATGTCCTCAGTGTGCCAGCAACATACTCAGCATATAAGGAAATAAGATATCTCCTCACCTGTGGATATCAAATAGTAGCTAGAAGGGGAAAATTCCAATTATTATTCAGAAGAAATGATAATAATAACTATGTTATAACTAATATATTAATAGATTCTAGGTCCCAGAGGGTGGTGACTATGTTTTCTTATTAAATTTACTCCTGAGTCCTCAGGGCTTTGTTAGGGTGTACAGTATTTGCTGGATGAATGAATAAGTAATGAATGAAGAAGAGGATACTACAACACAGGGGTGCTTAGCTTTCCAGGGGAATCAAAGGCAACTAGCTGCAACAATATGATTGCCTTAAGAACAAGAGATACTTCATCGATTCCATGCAACAAAAATGATCGGTGCTTACTGTACCTGGTGCTTTTGCGAGCCTAAATTTCATCGAGAGCCATGGATCAGAATCACCTATCGGGTTTGAGAAACAGCTGATGCCTGAGGCCCACCCCAGAGATTCTGACCCAGGGACAGCCTTTCCAGGAAGGCAGACAAGTAACCAAATATTAATAACTCTGATGCCACTAGAAAAAGAGTCTGCAGAAAGTGCTACAGGAGGAAGGAATCTGCTGGAGACAGGGAGGAAACGAGAAGCAGTTGCACTTAGCCAGTCAGGATGACTGGCAGCCAGGTAGGAAAAAGAAAGAAAGCCACCTGAAACAGAGGAAACTGAAGAGCAAAGGCTTGGGTCCGTGGAGATGGGTCCCAGCAGTGTTGACAGGCATTAAACTGGTGGTTCTCAAACCAGTGGTTCTGCAACCCTGGCTGTACAAAGTCAGCCCGGGAGCTATGAAACAGAAAGCCGGCACATTCTACCCAAGATTCGCAAGTCAGGGTGGGACACAGATGCCAATAGTTTATACAGCTCCCCAGGGAATTCTCATATGCAGCAAATGTTGAGAAATGTTAAATGTAACCACACATCAGTTCAGTTCAGTTCAATCGCTCAGTCGTGTCCAACTCTTTGCGACCCCATGAATCACAGCACACCAGGCCTCCCTGTCCATCACAACTCCCGGAGTTCACCCAAACCCGTGTCCATTGAGTCGGTGATGCCATCCAGCCATCTCATCCTCTGTCGTCCCCTTCTCCTCCTGCCCCCAATCTTTCCTAGCGTAAGTAAATACAAAATAGCTATGAAGCACCTTATATGCCTAGCTAAAGTGAAAGTGAAAGTCACTCAGTCATGTCTGACTCTTTGCAACTCTGTGGACTATACAGTCCATGGAACTCTCCAGGCAAGAATACTGGAGTGGGTAGCCTTTCCCTCCTCCAGGGGATCTTCCCAACCCAGGTCTCCCACATTGCAGGTGGATTCTTTCCCAGCAGAGCCACAAGGGAAGACCAAGAAGACTGGAGTGGGTAGCCTATCCCTTCTCCAGGGGATCTTCCTGACCCAGGAATGGAACCGGGGTCTCCTGCATTGCAGGTGGATTCTTTACCAACTGAGCTATCAGGGAAGCCCTGAGGGGTACAAATTTTTATATCTCAGGCAATGGGGAGCCACTGATACCTTGCATGATTTTAAGCGACAATACAGTTTGAAATAGACAAAGTTCACAGGGTTTGGATAAATTCAGGACTGCTAATTATGCAGTGGGTTCTTCCAGGAAATCAGAGAAATCTGGTCACTGCTGGGTTTTCAGAGCTGTCACCATTCTTCCCACAGTGGCCTCGTAGGTCCATTTATGAATGTGGGAAGTGAATGTCACCTTGGCTGTAAACTGAAATCTAAAGTTTCAGTGAACGCTGAATTATTTGACCCAAATGCTCCTGTTTCTTGGGAGGTGGCTGGTAACTAGCGTCCAGGAAGGCCTAGCGCTCTACTCTGGAGAGCAGGGAAACCTGGACTTCATCAGCCAAAGGTGAAATGAGGGAAATGGCGTTACTCCTTCCTCCTTCTTCCCAAGCTCCAGGCCAGAGTAACAGCCCTCAAAGNCGGAGGTGGGGGGTGGGGGGGGGCACTGCTTCTGTCCATATACTACAAGCCCCACGGTACACCGTGCGGATGACGTAGTCAAAGGGGAGAGGGGCGCTTCTGGGCAGCCTATGAGATGCAGCGGCCGCAGCCTAAGGAGGGACCTTCCAGTATCTACTGGAGAATATGTTTATCGGTGGGACCGGGCTGGCGAAACTGCGGCGGGAACGGGGAAGGCGGGGTTTGGGAAAGCAGGGTTTAGCTGCACCCCAGATTCAGAGGCGTCAGGGCTGGACTCACTGGAGCCAGATGTTGGGTTTTCTGGAAAACGGACTAGAGAGATGTGTCTTTAAGAATTGCTGCCATTCTACAGGCCGCTCATTCACTAACTCATTCATTCAACAGATTTACTAGCTACCTCTGCCAGGCACTTGTGCAGACATACCAAATGCATTTTCTCTTTTTAGTCTTCACCAAAAAATCCGAGGTAACTAACTGCTGGCTCCATCTTACAGATGAGGAAGCCGAGGTCCAAAAGAGTTAGAAACACGTGTTCAGAACACACTGCTCTGTAAATGATAGGGCAGAGATTTGCACCTGTCTAGTCCCAGTCCATTCTGAAGGAGATCAGCCCTGGGATTTCTTTGGAAGGAATGATGCTAAAGCTGAAACTCCNGTTTTCTCTTTTTAGTCTTCACCAAAAAATCCGAGGTAACTAACTGCTGGCTCCATCTTACAGATGAGGAAGCCGAGGTCCAAAAGAGTTAGAAACACGTGTTCAGAACACACTGCTCTGTAAATGATAGGGCAGAGATTTGCACCTGTCTAGTCCCAGTCCATTCTGAAGGAGATCAGCCCTGGGATTTCTTTGGAAGGAATGATGCTAAAGCTGAAACTCCAATACTTTGGCCACCTCATGCGAAGAGTTGACTCAGTGGAAAAGACTCTGATGCTGGGAGGGATTGGGGGCAAGAGAGGAGAAGGGGAAGACAGAGGATGAGATGGTTGGATGGCATCACTGACTCGACGGATGAGAGTCTGAGTGAACTCCGTGGTTGGTGATGGACAGGGAGGCCTGGTGTGCTGTGATTCATCGGGTCGCAAAGAGTCAGACACGACTGAGTGACTGAACTGAACTGAGTCCCAGTGCCACTCTCCTAACCTCAGCTGTGCAAGTAAGAGCAAAGTGTTTATGGCATGTCAGTGTCCACAGGGTGTCTTGCTTCTGTGGAGTGAAGGATACAGCAGGACCTGACTGCACATCAGTAAAGCTGACCAAGCACAAAGTTGGGCCTTATGTGAGGTACCATGGTTATACAAGGCCTGCTTTCTGCCAGAAAGTATTCTGATATTTTTGTTGTTGTTCACTCTCTTCAGTTGTATTGGACTCTTTCCAAACCCATGGATGGTAGCACACCAGGCTTTCCTGTCCTTCACTATCTCCTGGAGTTGGCTCAAACTCATCTCCATTGAGTTGATGATGCCATCCAACCATCTCATTCTCTGTCGTCCCCTTCTCTTGCCCCAAGTCTTTCCAATGAGGGAAAGCATCAGGGTCTTTTACAATGAGTTGGCACTTCGCATCAGGTGGCCAAAGTATTGGAGCTTCAGCTTCAGCATCAGTCCTTCCAATGAATATTCAGGACTGATTTCCTTTAAAATTAACTGGTTTGATCTCCTTCCAGTCCAAGGGACTCTCAAGAGTCTTCTCCAACACCACAATTCAAAAGCATCGATTCTTGGGCATTCCGCATTCTTTATGGTCCAACTTTCACATCTATACATGATTACTGGAAAAACCATAGCTTTGACTATATGGACCTTTGTCAGCAACGTGACGTCTCAGCTTTTTAATATGCTGTCTAGGTTGTCATAGCTTTTCTTCCAGGGAGCAAGTGTCTTTTAATCTCATGAGTGCAACACCGTCCACAGTGATTTTGAAGTCCAAAAAAAAAGTCTGTCATTGTTTCCACTTTTCCTCCATCTATTTGTCGTGAAGTGATGGGACTGGAAGCCATGATCTTAATTTTTTGAATGTTGAGTTTTAAGCCAGCTTTTTCACTCTTTCTTTCACTTTCATCAAAAGGCTCTTTAGTTCCTCTTTGCTTTCTGCCATGAGGGTAGTATCATCTGCATATCCGAGGTTATTGATATTTCTTCCTGCAGTCTTGTTTCCAACTTGTGCTTCATCCAGCCTGGCACTTCACATGATGTACTCTACATATAAGTTAAATAAGCAGGGTGGCAATATATAGCCTTGACAAACTCCTTTCCCAATTTGGAACCAGTCCATTGTCCGGTTGTAACTGTTGCTTCTTGACCTGCATAGAGGTTTCTCGGGAGATAGGTAAGGTGGTCTGGTATTCCCATCTCTTGAAGAATTTTCCACAGTTTGTTGTGATCCACACAGTCAAAGGCTTTAGCATAGTCAATGAAGCAGAAGTAGATGTTTTTCTGGAATTCTCTTGCTTTTTCTGTGATCCAGTGGATGTTGGCAATTTGATCTCTGGTTCCTCTGCCTTATCTAAATCTAGCTTGTACATCTAGAAGTTCTTGGTTCATGTATTATTGAAGCCTAACTTGAAGGATTTTGAACATTAACCTGCTAGCATGTGAAATGAGTGCAACTGTAGAGTACATTCTTTAGCATTGCAATGAAAACTTGACCTTTTCTAGTCCTGTGGCCACTGCTGAGTTTCCCAAATTTTCTGGCATATTGAGTGCAGCACTTTCACAGCATCATTTTTTAGAATTTGAAATAGCTCAGCTGGAATTCCATAACCTCCACTAGCTTTGTTCATAGTAATGCTTCCTAAGGCCCACTTGACTTCACACTCCAGGATGCCTTGACTTCATACATCCTGGATGTCACCAGGATGTCTAGGTGAGTGGTCACAAATCAGCTTACTGAGCACCTGTGTGCTGCGCTGGACCTTGTTATAGGCACTGAGCATGCAGAGGGAGCATCTCTTTCCAGATTAAGCTGGGGCTGGTGGAAGTGCTGTTACCTAGGGAAGTCCAGGGAGATTTTCAGTGGAGGTACTACCTAAAGGATGAGACCTTTACCAGACAGAGGCAAGGGAGACGTTCCCAGACAGAGGGGACCATCTGTGCAAAGGCCAGCAGTATTAAAGCACTCTGGATTTGAGGGGAGCCACAAATAGTCTGGTCTGGCTGGTGCTTCTTGGGGACTGGTGAGCAATGAGCCTGTGATGGCAGAAAGTAGGCAAGTCACTGGGCAGTGGGGGGGCTTAACCTCCTTGCTAGGAAGTTTGGTCTTGACTCTCTTAGCTAGAGCAGAGTATGCTCAGATTTGCATACTGGAATGACTACTGGTATCAATGGGCAGCTAGATTGCAAAAGAAAAAAGCTGGCAGCCGGGAGATCTATCAGAGTGGCCAGGTAAGAGATATTAAGTGTTCTGATGAGTGGCAGGAACAATGGGATTGGGTTAAGGAATAATTAAGAGGAAAGTTAGAGTGGACCTGGTAAATGCATGAGTGGTGAGGTGAGGAAGTGACCCTGAGAGTTTTGACTCTGGCAACTGAGTGATGGTCTTGCCCTTAAAGAGAAGGTCTTGAGATGAGGCAGCACAAAATCTGAGACAGAATGAAACGGAGATCATTAGATACTGCTGTTGGGGGTAGGCTTCAATAATATGTGAACCAAGAACTTCTAGTTCTGAGGAGGGATATAATTACATCTTTGGAGGCCGGAAGTTCTTAGTAAGAAGAGTCTTCTTAAAGTGAAGTGGATCTTGAAAAAGGAGGAGAATCTTCCTTCTTTCCTTTTTCTTGAATAGATTTTAATCAGCAGAGGTAGGAGAAGGGTGTTCTGGATGGCCAGATCCTGATTTGCCACTTGTATGGCAAAGTAGTAGGAAGTCTGGAAAGTCAGAAGGGGAGACATATTGTGAAAGGTGTTGTACTTAATCCCAGGACTGTGGAACACTGAGTGGTTTTTGAGACAGACAAGTGATGGTTTGGGCTCTGATTTTTAAAAGTTAATTTCACTGATGTGTGCAGTGAGGAGGCCAAGAATCCAACTAAGAGATGAACTACAGAGGGGCTTGTTGGTTGTGACAAAAACCCATCTCAAAATAGTTAAGGTGTAAAGGAGAATGTGTGGGTTCGTGTGACCAAACTAAGGAAAGGAACAGGTCGTGCCTCAGGGTCAACTGGATCCAGGAACAGTCAGTCCACACCCTCAAGTTCCCACTCCTTAGCCTGCTTTCTTTCTGCCTGTTGACCTCCGTGTCTCCTACCATCCATGAGTTTTCACCACTGCAGTGAGTACGATCTTGGGCGGCGTGGGGTATGTTCTCAGACTTGCAACTTGAGAGGACAAATCTCCCCCATTGACATATGTATGAACGTGAAAGTGTTAGTCACTCAGTCATGTCCGACTCTTTGTGACCCAATGGACTAGCCCCCCAGGCTCCTCTGTCAATGGAATTCTCCAGGCAAGGATACTAGAGTGGGTTCCCATTGCCTTCTCCAGGCAGTCTTCCCGACCCAGGGATAGAAGCCAGGTCTCCTGCATTGTAGGCAGATTCTTTGCCATCTGAGCCACCAGGAAAGCCCTGGTGTATGCCTATGGCTGATTCATGTTGCTATATGGCATGTTGTATGTGTGCTGATTCATGTTGATGCATACATGTTGATGTATGGCAGAAACCAACACAATATTGTAAAGCAATCATCCTTCAATTAAAAATAAATTAATTAAAAAACATATTTTCCCATCAGTTAGAGGAACCCTGGGCAAGGACTTGAGTTTCCCAGCCTGGGTCACATTTCCATTCCTAGTTCTGGGGGAATGTCTGTTACCAGGGGCAGAGGAGGTGGTTCTTGCTTCCCTGGTGAGCAGTGGGAGGGCTCAGGAAGTAGAAAACATAATTTGAAGGGGTCAGAAAAGCCAGAGGGGCAGTTAAATAACTTAGGAAGTTTTTTAAAAATATGGATCATGGAACCGATTAAATTAGAATCCTTAGTGGTGGGACCCAGGCCTGGGGCTGAAGGTGTTGAATGTAACAGAAAGTTTGAAGATCAGAACAATATCTTCTGTTGAGTTTGATGAATCGGGAAGCCATGGGGCTCCTCTGAGAAAGCAGTTCAGCTGGGAAGGGAGGGCTGAAGGCACACAACGAGTCTCTCTGCATCCTCATGTGTCCTCATTCATAACCTCATTTCAGGGCCGTGTCCGACCCTACAAGAAGCAAAGTCAGTCAGTTTAGTCGCTCAGTCATGTCTAACTCTTTGCAACCCATGGACTGCAGCATGCCAGGCTTCCCTGTCCATCACCAACTCCCAAAGCTTGCTCAAATTCATGTGCATTGAGTCGGTGATGCCATCCAACCATCTCATCCTCTATTGTTCCCTTCTCCTCCTTTCTTCAATCTTTCCCAGCATCATGTTCTTTTTCAGTGAGTTCTTCTNGTTATCCAATATATGATTGTAGCTTATTTATTTTATATGTGATAATTTTGTATCCTGTGATCCAAGAGGCACATTTCCCTTCTTGTCACCAAAGCTATAGGGGTGCCCCTGAGTGACTGGTGTGGGTCCTTCTGCTGTGGCAGACTGACTATAAGGGTGATTCGGTTGGCTTGGCTGGTCCCTGGTCCAGTTGGTACCAGGCCCTGTCTCATGCAGAGGCTGCTGGTTGGCAGGGCTGGGTCACAGGGCAGCAGGCTGTGGAACCTTGGGAGGGGGCAGGGCTAATGTTGGCTCATTTGTGGGTGGAGCTGGGGTCCAGCAGACCTGGGGGTGGACCCCAGACAGTGGTCAGTGAAGCCAGGTCCTGGGCTTGTGTTGTCCCGCTGGTGGACAGATCTGGGTCCTGGGGTCTGGCTGCAGAGCCCACGGGTCCCAGAGCTGGTATTGGATTGCTGTTGGGTGAGACCTTTTCCTAACACAGCTGTCTGTGCAGTCCAGGGTGTCCTGAAGCTTGTGTTGGCCTGCTACTGGGTGGTGCCAGGGCCCAGCCAGTCCAGGGCTGGTGCTGGCCTGCTGGCAGGTGGGCTGCAGTTATCCTGCCAGTGGTGTCTATACCAGTTGCTGGGGGAGTCTGGTCTTGCCACTAGAGCAGGCCTGCTGCTGGGTGGGTCAGGGATTTTAGGACAAGTATCTGTCCCCTGGTGGGTGGAGCTGGGTCCCAGAATCTCTGACTGCAGGGCCCTGGGGTTCCTGGACCTAGGGCTTCCACACTGATGTAAGGGCCCTTGTTTGGGACCTCTGATGGGCAGGGCTGGCCATGGGTTCAGAGGGTCTTTGTACGCTGGTGGGTGAGGTTGTGTCCCTGTCATTAGTTGCTCAGCCTGAGGCATCCCAGTACTGGTGCTGCGCCCATCAGTCAGGGGTGGGGTGCGGCTGGGTCCTGGTGCTAAAAGCTAAAAGGAAAATTCCAAGATGTCCCTTTCCAGCACCGTAGTCCACATGGCAGAATGAGTTCCCCAAAAGGGCTTCTACCAATGTCTACGTCTCCAGGGTGCATTCTAGCTGCTTCCTTCCTCTGGGAGACTCTGTAAGATCAGCAGATAGGTCTGACCCAGGCTCCTTTCAACGTACAGCCTCTGTCCTGGGTCCCAGAGAGTATGAGATTTTGTGTGAGCCCATTAAGAGCCAAGTCTCTCTTTCCCATAGCCTTCTGGGTCTCCTGAAAGTGAAACCATTACTGGCCTTCAAAGCCATACATATGGGGGCTAGTCTATCTCATACAGGACCCCTGAGCTGCAGAACCTGATGTGGGTCTTGGATCTTTCACTCCCTTTGGTAAAAGCTCTACAATGGTATTGGATTGGCCAAAATATTCCTTTGATTTTAAGTAAAAATAAAAGACACAATTTTTTTTTTTCATTTTCACCAAGAACTTTATCTGACAACATATTCACTGAACAAACAAACTTTGGGGTGAAAAAACAAATCCAATAATTATCTTCTCTTTTGTGGGTCACCTACCCTGGGGACATGCATCTTGACTGTATCGCACCTGCTTCTTGCCTCATGATGGCTCCTTCATTGTATCTTTAGTTGTAGAAAATCTTTTCTGGTCAATTCCAGTCTTTTTCATCAATTGTTGTTCTGTTTTGTTGTTTTTGTTCAGTCACTAAAGCGTGTCTACTTCTTTTGCAACCCCATGGACTGTAGCCCACCAAGTTCCTCTGTCCATGGGATTTTCCAGCAAGAATACTGGTGTGTTGCCATTTCCTCCTCCAGGGGATCTTCCTGACCCAGGGATTGAACTCATGTCTCCTGCATTAGCAGGTGGGTTCTTCACCACAGAGCTTCCTGGGAAGCAGCCCCAGTTGTTCTGTTCAGTTCAGTTCAGTTGCTCAGTTGTGTCCGACTCTTTGTGGCCCCATGGACTGCAGCCTGCCAGGCTTCCCTGTCCATCACCAACTCCTGGAGCTTGCTCAAACTCATGT
>SJYV01034862.1:0-13880 GCA_006410875.1 Neotragus pygmaeus | reverse complement strand
GATGATATAGCCTCTAATCTTGGAGGAGGACATGGCAACCCCCTCCAGTATTCTTGCTTGGAGAATCCCATGGACAGAGGAGCCTGGTGGTCTGCAGTCCACAGGGTTGCAATGAGTTGGACATGACTGAGCAACTTAGCAGCAGCAGAGATTAGGTAAATCCATATTAAATTTCCTGAGTTTGATTATCATACTATGGTTATGCAAGAAAAATGTTCCTGTTCTTAGAAAATATACATGGACATACTTAGGGATGAGGGTTTTGATGTCTTTAACCTACTCTGTAATAGTTCAAGAAAGTGTATGTGTGTATCCACACATATGTTCACATACTGTTGTTCAGTCACCAAGTCTTGTCCAACTCTTTGTGACCCCATGGATGGCAGCACACCAGGCCTCCCCACCCCTTACCATCTCCTGGAGTTTGCTCAAGTTCAAGTCCATTGAATCAGTGATGCCATCCAATCATCTCATCCTCTGTTGCCGCCTTCTCCTCCTGCCCTCAATTTTTCCCAGCATCAGGGTCTTTTCCAACAAGTCACCTCTTTGCATCAGGTGGCCAAAGTATTGGAGATTCAGCATCAGTCCTTCCAATGAGTATTCAGGGTGTGTGTACATAAATATACATACACATACAGAGAAAACAAATGGGGGAAATGTAAATAATAAGTTAATCTGAATAAAAACTCTATGGAATCCTTTATTACTACTTTTGAAACTTTCTGCAATTTTGAAATAGCATTAAAATAAGTTTTAAAATGGAAAAAAAAAAAGACTTTGTAAGGATGCAAGGTCATGACATGAGGTCTGGTAGGTTACACTCAGGAGCCAAGACTTGGCCCAGTGGGAGCCAGTATAGGCTGATGAGAAGAAGCACCTGAGAGAGATGACTTTGCCGTAATGCCGAGGAGGAAGACTAGAGCCAGGGAACCAGTTTAAAAAGAACAGCATCAACAGCAGACTTCAGAGGCATCCCAGAGCCAAGGGCATGAAATCTAACCCAATCAAGCATCAGTACTCCTCAGCCTGATTCCTAATGTTGTTCTCTGATTTATGAAGTGAGCACCACTGCACCTTCACGAATCCACACTCATCTGTTTATTCACCTCTAGAGAGTCATGATGTGACTTATTCAGAGCCAGATGGTGAGCAAACTTTTCTCTAAGGCATAGATTTTTTTGAGTAGGAGATGGCACCCCACTCCAGTGTTCTTGCCTGGGAAATCCCATGCACAGAGAAGCGTGATGTAGGCTACAGTCCATTGGATGGCAGAAGGAGTCAGAAACAACTGAGCGACTGAACAACAACAAGGCATAGAGTTACAGTAATGACTTTAAATGAATACAAGTCAGACAAATGCATTAAAGTCCCATAACAGACCATTATTCTGAAACCTGTTAAATATTCAAACCACTCCAAAATTACACCATGTGAAATGCCAGGCTGGATGAAGCACAAGCTGGAATCGAGATTGCCAGGAGAAATATCAATAACCTCAGGTATGCAGATGACACCACCCTATGGCCGAGAGTGAAGAACTAAAGAGCCTGTTGATGAAAGTGAAAGAGGGTGAAAAAGTTGACTTAAACCTCAACATTCAGAAAACTAGGATCATGGCATCTGGTCCCATCACTTCATGGCAAATAGGTGATGAAACAATGGAAACAGTGACAGACTTTATTTTTTTGGACTCCAAAATCACTGTAGATGGTGACTGCAGCCATGAAATTAAAAGATGCTTGCTCCTTGAGAGAAAAGTTATAACCAACCTAGACAGCATGTTAAAAAGCAGAGACATTACTTTGCCAACAAATGTCCATCTAGTCAAAGCTATGGTTTTTCCAGTAGTCATGTATGGATGTGAGAGTTGGACTGTGAAGAAAACTGAGCTTTTGAATTGTGTTGGAGAAGACTCTTGAGAATCTCTTGGACTGCAAGGAGATCCAACCAGTCCATCCTAAAGGTAATCAGTCCTGAATATTCATTGGAAGGACTGATGCTGAAGCTGAAGCTCCAATACTTTGGCCACTCTGATGTGAAGAACTGACTCATTGGAAAACACCCTGATTCTGGTGTTTGATTCAGCAAAATTTTTGAGGACTTAAGCCAAGGGAGCTAGCCTCTGAGACAGCTCTGAGGGACTGCTCAAAGAGAGAAGGGCAGAACCAGGATATATAGAAGATTTTTGCTGTAATAAAAAGAAACAGTCAGAAAATCAAAAGATTACTGTCAAAGAAAGTCAGACATCTCAATGAAGCTAACCCTTTTCTTATGTATGGATAGATGCCAGAGTCTGGGCTCGCTGAATTCACTCCCTTGATGTGCACTTTAGCAATCTAAGGCCAGTATCATGTGCTGTTCTATCTCGAGTCCTGTCAGGGTCCACCATCAGGGGTGGATGCAGTAGCTGGGGGCTTGGCGGCATGCAGCCCATTTATCTCCCTCCTGAGATTCCCTCCGGCTCACCACCGGGGCCCATGGAAGTGGCTGATAGGCTTAATGACTGCAGCATTTTTGTTTGCTGATACAGCAGGCAACGTTTTTTTTTTTAACCCACTGAGTCAAGAGGTAAAGTCACACTAGCTCTGCTCCTGGGATATGGTAAATGCCCAGTAAATGTCTACTATTACATCATCAGATCAGCAGCAGAATTACTAGTAGTATTTCTCATGATACTCCAGGGTTCCATGGCTCAGACCAGCCACCATGCAGAAGACAGTGCTCGAGTCTTCCTCTCCCCGTCCAGCTTCCCCAGCTCCTTTCCCAGCTTCTCTTGGGGACAGATTTTCAGGGCCTGATTCTGGGGAGCGTGGAACGTCTCAGCCGCGCTTCTATAATAAAACACCACAGACTGGATGAGTTATAAACAACAAATATTTATTCTTCACAGTTCTGGAGCCTGAAGTCTGAGATGAGGGTGCCAACTTGGTCATATGACATTCCTCTTCTTGGATGCAGACTTCTTTTTGTGTCCTCAGAAGAAGGGGGCCAGGGGAGTTCTGTGTGTTCTCTTTTATTAGGAAACAGTTCCAATAATGCAATAATGAGGGTTCTGCTATCATGACCTAAGAACCACCCAAAGGGCCTACCCCTTAATACTATCACCTTCAGTTCAGTTGCTCAGTCATGTCTGACTCTTTGCGACCCTGTGGACTGCAGCACGCCAGGCCTCCCGTCCGCCACCAGCTCCTAGAGTCTATTCAAACCCATGTCCACTGAGTCGGTGATGCCATCCAACCATCTCACCCTCTCTTGTCCCCTTCTCCCACCTTCAGTCTTTCCCAGCATTAGGGTCTTTTCAAATGAGTCAGTTCTTTGCATGAGGTGGCCAAAGTATTGGAGTTTCAGCTTCAGCACCAGTCCTTCCAGTGAATATTCAGGACTGATTTCCTTTAGGATGGACTGGTTGGATCTCCTTGCTGTCCAAGGGACTCTCAAGAGTTTTCTCTAACACCACTGTTCAATATCACCTCAGGGATTAATATTTCAGCATATGAATTTGGGGGGAAGGGGGATCACAGCATGAACAAAGACCTTCCTCCACTCTTTCTCTAGACGGTCCCTCAGCTGACCTGGTTTCCCATGGCCAAGCAGACACCCAGTACCTGCTCTCTCTCCCCCTTCATGACAAGGGATAGGAGGTAGAAACGCAATGGAGCCCTGACTTTCTGTGCAGTTCCAGCCCCCACAGTGGTCCAGTCCACACCTCACATTCCCTGTGCTTCTGCATGACAGTTTAATAGAAACAAATCTTAGTTTTCAAGGAATGATTCTTTACAAGAGGGTTCCTTGCTGACCACAAAATCTATGGGTGATTTCAGGGCCATAAATCTTTCTTTCAGATAGAGGATTCTTACAAGCAGAAGTTCCTTGTAGGTGTCATGCTTCAGGAATCAAGAGAGCTAGGGTCTAAACCTGATTTATCGAGGCCTCATGGTGTGACTTTTGGAAAAGGCAGTGGCACCCCACTCCAGTCCTCTTGCCTGGAAAATCCCATGGACGGAGGAGCCTGGTGGGCTGCAGTCCACGGAGTCGCTAAGAGTTGGACACGACTGAGCGACTTTACTTTGACTTTTCACTTTCATGCATTGGAGAAGGAAATGGCAACCCACTCCAGTGTTCTTGCCTGGAGAATCCCAGGGACGGGGGAGCCTGGTGGGCTGCCGTCTATGGGGTTGCACAGAGTCGGACACGACTGAAGTTACTTAGCAGCAGCAGTATGGTGTGACTTTAAGGTCCTTGGGTGTGTAAGTGACTTGACCAGTTTCCATATCTGCAAAGTTAGGGTATTCGGGCTCACACACTCCTTTAAGAATCTGAAGAAAGTTATAACACCTTTTCCCAAAAGAGAAGCCCATTACACACAAACATAATTTCATGTTAAATTTCAAGAGTTTCTAGATCCCACTGAAAGCTGCCATTGGATCCCTTACATGGTGATTTCTAATGATTTTATTAGCTCTCATATTCTATATCTCTAGGTTTTCTCAAGTTTATAACAGAACCACTAAAGGACAGATAACAAATATTTGAGTCAGTGTAAATTCTTCTTATGCAAGAGTGATTGAAACTATTAAAAAAATTTTTTTGGCATGGAGCAAAGACATTATTTACTGCCAAGAAGGAAGTATGCATTTAAAAGTGAAATTGGTCCAGTCTGCAAGGAGGGAACTTCTGGGAGCAGCATACAGACCTTGAACCTCTGGACCTCAGTAGGGATTCTCTTCTCTTTTGGGGAGAATGGATTTTGGATGCTCACTGCCAAGAGTTTCAATTCCCACTCCATAACTTGTCAGATTTGTGTTTGACCACAGACAAGACAAATCGCTTAGATGTAAATCCTTCCTGTTTAAAATGGAAAATAAATCCTTCTACCTTTCTTATACTGGGGGTGGGGGTGGTGTGTGTGTGCGTGTGTGCATGCACGCGTGCGTGCACAGGCTTAGTCACTCAGTCATGCCCGACTTTGTGATACCCGCCAGGCTCCTCTGTCCCTGGGGATACTTCCGGCAAGAATACTGGAGTGTGTTGCCACGCCCTCCTCCAGGGGCAGTGAAAATTAAATGAGACAATGTTCATACGTTCCTTGGCATGTGGTTCTCCTCCTTTTCTGTTTTATCTCTAGTTTCTGTGTTCTTCCAGGTGGAAGAGATACACTGGGTGAGTGTATGAGAAGAGGGCACGGAGCTTCCGCCCTCTCTAGGTTGCCACTCTCAGTACCTCCACAGGTTCACCAGCCCAGAAACTCTCTGAGCCTCATCCTTTTGGGGTTTTATGGAGGCTTCATTACCTAGGCACAATCAATTAAATCATTGGCCAGTGGCAATTGATGATTGAACTTAATATTCGGCTTCTCCTCCTCCCCAGAGGTCGGGGTGTATGTGTCTCTGTATGTGTCTGTGTGTCTGTGTATGTCGGGAGGAGACTGAAATTTCCAATGCTCTAATCACCTGATGGCTTCACTGGCAACCAACCTCCATCCTGATGTGAGTCCAAAAATCACCTCATTAACATAAAGGACGCTTCCATTGCTTTTATCACTTAGGAAACCAACAATAGTTTTAGGAGCTCTGTGCCAGAAAGGTTGACGAAGATCACATCGATTCTTCTTCTTATAAATCACAATATCACACAGCACAGGGATTTGATGATAAGGCACATTGCAGTGCGCTCGCTGCAAGGCAAGAAATTGTGGCCAGTGTTCGAGATTATATTCTCTGCCTAGAATCCTCTTATAGTTGAGTTTGTCCTACTTCTCCTTTGGCTTGGCTCGGCTCACACCTGCTCGACCTTTGACTCAACTCAGACATCATTTCTTTCAGAAGACCCTCCAAGACTTTTGAGCTGGGAGACTGGGCCACTTCTGAGTTACAGACTATGTCTATATCATTAGGGCTTCCTTGGTGGCTCAGCTGGTAAAGAATCTGCCTGCAAAGAAGGAGACCTGGGTTCGATCCCTGGGTTGGGAAGATCCCCTGGAGAAGGGAATGGCTACCCACTCCAGTATTCTGGCCTGGAGAATTCCATGGACTGTATAGTCCATGGGGTTGCAAAGAGTCAGACACGACTGAGTGACTATCACTTTCATATCGTCAGGGCCTTCCCAGGTGGTGCTAGTGGTAAAGAACCTGCCTGCCAATGCAGGTGGCAGAAGAGATTCTGGTTCCATCCCTGGACTGGGAAGATCCACTGGAGGAGGAAATGGCAACCTGCTCCAGTATTCTTGCCTGGAAAATCCCATGGACAGAGGAGCCTGGTGGGCTATAGTCCATGGGGTCACAAAGAGTCAGACATGACTGAAGCAACTTAGCACGCTTGCATATCATCAAACTCACCCTGTCATCTGAACTCTTTGAGGGCTGAGAAGGTATCTTTTATTTGATTTTTTTTTTTTCTTCTTTTTTTGCCATGCCTCATGAGTGATTGAACCTGGGCCCCCTGCAGTAGAAACTCGAAGTCTTAGCTACTGGACGACCGAGGAATTAATTCCCTGGTGCCTTTATCTTTACATCTTCAGTTCCTAACAATTTTTGAATTGAGTTGAATAGAAACAATAGTTCTTTTCCCCTAAGCCTCTGACAGGGAGCATGAAATTTGAGCAATAACCGTGTTAATTTCCTTGGAACTTTTTGCTTGTTGTTTTTTCCATTGTTTTTCCAATACATATAATTTAGAGCTATTATACGTGTCTGCTTCTCTCCTGTTAGGTTCGACAGGTGACATATAGGGAGAGACAGGCCTTGTGAATACTAAGGAATGGAATTAATTTGATGGACATTCCCTTTCCTTCAATAAAAGCAGCTCTGTTCTCGTTGTTCATTGACCTTGGAATGATGGACTGTGAACAGAGAATCAACATCTCCTTTTATTATAGCACATTTACTAGGTCTGGCCAAAGAGTTGAAAGCTTTCTGCAAAAATGTGAGTCTAGCAGAATGTTCACAACTGGCTCCTGCCAGGCTCAGTGAAGGGAGGGACGACACAACATTCTTAGATAAGAACAAGGTATAGACTTACTGAATTGAAACTAGATGCCCAGGGAAAAGGCTTGTGAGCATTGTTTTGTGATTTAAACCTCTGAACTCTGCTTGGCTTTTATAATGAGGAAAGCAAGGAGTTTAGAAATGGGTTTGAATGTCTGTCCATCTCTTTTTAGATGATCAAACCAGGACTCAGGCATGTTAAACTTCTCAGGGTCACCTGCCTGCTGCTGCTGCTGCTAAGTCACTTCAGTCATGTCCGACTCTGTGTGACCCCATAGACGGCAGCCCANTCCTCTGTCCATGGGATTTTCCAGGCAAGAATACTGGAGTGGGTTGCCATGCCCTCCTCCAGGGGATTTTCTTGACCCAGGGATTAAATTTGCATCTCTGGTGTCTCCAGCACTGGCTGGCAGGTTCTTTACCACTAGTGCCGCCTGGGAAGCCCATCTCTGAGCTACGTAAAGGTAAATAGAAAAATCATCCAAGCCTCTTGGTGCTGACCCACATCTAATCGTCCCCTTCCATTCAGGGGCCAGAGCAGTCCAAGTTTGCATTTCAAAAATCTATTTGTTCCAGTGTATAATTGTCCTTCATTCTTGTTATGTATCAGGAGTTTAAAAGCCTCTCATAATTGGAGAGAGTAGATGTTAATGCATCCTAACAGATGAAGGATTTGTGTAGATTTTTTTCCCCGCTCCTTTCAGACTCACTCTGTAGTCTCCATTACTCCATGTAACAGCAACCACATTTTCAAGCAATGACAGCTATGAAAAAATAAAACTATCAGTCATTGTCAGATACTTTATAAATGGAGACAGAGGAGGGGTTCTGTTCTCCGTGCAGCAGGACAGAGGAGAAAGGTCAGTGATATATCATGTGGTATAGGATTTCCCCTTAAGCAATCTTCTGCTAAGACTTGCTCACAGTGTGGAAGCTTTTGTCTGAACAAGGACTCTGGTGACTGCTCCTCCACTGAAGGCTATAGACATTTTAAGTCTCTGCTCTGTACAGTACTGATGAAAGAAAAGATGCTTCTTAAGTGGATTTGGAAAAAAAAAGTTAATTTTTGCCATTGATGATGGCCGGGAACTAATATTAACAGTTGTTTAACTTATGAAAAATTAATTAGGTGACATAAATTATGTATGTGGGAAAAAATATCTATCAATGGGTGGTTTGAGGATTCAGAAGAGCACTTGCATTGGTAACAAAAGGTATTTTGTGCAGCAGGTCACGTTTCGGGTGGGTTTCTTTCTTCCTTTGTGCCTGAAAAGGATGAATACAGAATTGTTCTTAGGCAACTCCCTGGTAGTGAGGGAACCAGTCATTTCAACAGAGTTTATCATTATGTTCTTGTCTGCTGTTTTGATGCTTAGAAGGAAACTGACAAAAATTAAATAGAAAAGTCAGAGAACTGAACAGGAATGTCTGAATACTGAACCCATGTGCCTGGCAACGCAGCACAGCCTCTCAATGTGTCCTTCTCCCAGACCTTTTGAGAAAAGAACAAGCACAGAGACCCAGAAACTGAAATCCATACATGCAATGTAAAAAGTAAACTTACAGATGCTAACGGATGTTTAGATTTAGTTTTTAAATTCTGTGGTGTGATTAAACATATTTTTTTTAACATCATGCCAGTCTTAGTGTAACATTTGAGTTATTGTACTTTTTTTTTCTGGTTATTTTGTCTCTTCTATACCAAGAAATATAGGCAGCTGCAATACCCTTAAATAGTTGCAAATTGGAGCAGAATGGGTTGGAAATGTTTAATGTTACTTTGAAAAAGACATTGTAACTCCATCAATATGACTTTTTAAAAAGTTNCCTTCTCCAAGGCATGAAAGTGAAAAGTGAAAGTGAAGTCGCTCAGTCGTGTCCGACTCTTAGTGACCCCGTTGTCTGCAGCCTACCAGGCTCCTCCGTCCATGGGACCTTCCAGGCAAGAGTTCTGGAGTGGGGTGCCATTGTCTTCTCCCTAAAAGGAGACCAAACCAATCAACCCTGAAGGAAATCAACCCTGTATATTCACTGGAAGGGGAGTGATACTGAAGCTCCAATACTTTGGCCACCTGATATGAAGAGCTGACTCTGGAAAAGATTCTGATTCTGGGAAGATTGAAGGCAGGAGGAGAAGGGGATGACAGAGGACAATATGGTTGGATGGCATCACAGGCTCAATGGACGTGAGTTTGAGCAAGCTCTGGGAGATGGTGAAGGACAGGGTAGCCTGGTGTGCTGCAGTCTGTGGGGTCACAAAGAGTTGGACGTGACTGAGTGACTGAGCCACAACAAAAGGGCTGTTGGGAGGTGAAATGTGCATAAGATGTGTGTGTGTGCACTCAATTGCTAAGCTGTGTCTGACTCTTCGTGACCCCATGGACTGTAGCCCACCAGGCTCCTCTCTCCATGGGATTCTCCAGGCAAGAATATTGGAGTGGGTTGCNTGTTGGGAGGTGAAATGTGCATAAGATGTGTGTGTGTGCACTCAATTGCTAAGCTGTGTCTGACTCTTCGTGACCCCATGGACTGTAGCCCACCAGGCTCCTCTCTCCATGGGATTCTCCAGGCAAGAATATTGGAGTGGGTTGCCATTTCCTTCTTCACAGCATCTCCCAACCCAGGGATTGAACCTGTGTCTCCTGCCGGGCAGACGGATTCTTATGCACTGTGCCACCTGGCAAACCCTTACATAAGCTATCTCCAAGTCTAACAGAGTGCTGGCCCCCAAAGGCTAACTGAACACCTTTTTGAACATCTCAGAACTGGAAAGACAAGTCCTAAACTGTCCCTGCTCCCTTTTCAGGTTTTACAATTTCCCTTAGATGGACATCCCATTATCTTTACCCTGTTCCTTACACTTGCACACACAGAAGGGATGCTCTGCTCTGTTCCCCAGAGGCTTATGAGGAACACCTCCAGCTCTTCATCTTGATCTTGACCCTGACCCTTACCTAGAGGAGGAAGAGAGGCCATCCTGTCACTTTTAGGGTCCGAACTGAGCATACTTGGTCACCACCTTGATGTTTATTCTTTTCTGATTCACTTTGCACACAGGATCCATGCCTTCTGCTTCCTATTGCCGAGTTCTTAAAGGAGCAGACTGGTCATGGATGAGAAGACCATATTCACCCAGGAGGGTCAGAACCTGGGGCTCAGGTCCCTGTAACAGATCAAACGTCAGAAGGCCCATCGTGACCACACATAGCAACCACGGTCTCTCATGCAGTGGTGTCAGTAGTAAAGCTGATGTGTTTCATGTCACCCATTTGACTTCTAAGTGCTGGTTTCAAATTTGGCAATGGATAAAAGGCTTTTGAGCTTCCCAGGTGGCACTCGTGGAAAAGAACCCACCTGCCAATGCAGGAGACATAAGAAATATGGGTTTGACCCCTGGATGGGGAAAATCCCCTGGAGGAGAGCCTGCCAACACACTCCAGTATTCTTGCCTGGAGAATCCCATGGACAGAGGAGCCTAGCATGCTGCAGTCCATCTGCTCACCAAGAGTCAGACATGACTTAGCAACTAAACAACAGCGGATTCTGGTGGCTAGGAATAAGGTGAGCAAGGAGTGAGGTCAAGGCTTTGGGCTGAGCTAGGGAGTAAGGCCTCAGATTTTAATACAATAGCAGCTGGTGGGACAGAGGGCTTGTTTCTCTAAGGCTCACCAGTGAGCGGCTGTTTTTATTTGATCAACTCGGTGCCCAGGGTTTTGGTTTGGAACTGGTTTTGAGTCAACAGCGAGCTTCGCTGTGTGTTGTCACAATTCAGGGCTGGAGGCATGCAGCGTATCCTGTGGCACTCCACCACGAGCAGTAGACTCTTGGGAGCTGCTGCCCTGAGTTCTCTGGAATTTGCCCCACGTGCCTGTTCCTGTCATTGATTTTGTCTCTCTTCACTGTAGTCTATATTGACCGTGTTATAACTATATGTTGAACTGCATATAGAGAGAGGGGTAGATAGAGGGATGAACGTGTAGATGAATGTGTAGATAGACAGCTCCCAGATGGATTGTTGTTGGTGTTTTTCAGTCGCTCAGTTGTGTGCAACTCTTCGCGACCCCATGGACTGCAGCACTCCAGGTCTCCCTGTCCTTTACCATCTCCTGGAGCTTGCTCAAACTCATGTCCATTGAGTTGGTGGGGCCATCCAACCATCTCATCCTCTGCCAACCCCTTCTCCTCCTGTCTTTAATCTTTCCCAGCATTAGGATCTTTCCCAGTGAGTCAGCTCAGGTAGCCAAAGTATTGGAGCATCAGCTTCAGCTTCAGCATCAGTCCTTCCAATTAATATTCAGGGTTTATTTCCTTTAGGATTGACTAGCTTGACCTCTTTGCTGTCCAAGGGACTCTGAAGAATCTTCTTCAGCACCACAATTCAAAAGCATCAATTCTTCGTGGTTCGGGAGGGGTGTGAATTCAGATGAAACGACCTTTCACTCATTACTGGTGACTGCTTGCATAAGGACTGATTTTTTACCTAACATTTTTGTGGTAAGGAGGGAAGAGGTTTATAAACTAACATGACAGACTTCACACAAACAGCCCTGAAGTCTTTCTGTTCTTTTCCCCCCAAATTCTTCCCCCATTAACACCATCCGATCTCTTCTTTCAAATCAAGCCCTCCCTCGCTCCCTCCTCCAATCCTCTCATCCACCGCTGGTCTCACCACAGCCCCTTCTGTGTAAAGCAGTTCGTTATCACCTTAGCTCCAATTTGCATCCTCCCAGCCATCATACTGCCGGCACACACAGGAATTTCCCTGGGATTCAGTCTTTAGAAGATAAGGCCTAGGATAAAGAAAGAAGAGGGCTTCCCCGGGGGTAAAGAATCTGCCTGCCAACGCAGGAGATGATCCCTGGGATGGGGAGATCTGGAGAGGGCATGGCAATCCATTCCGGTATTCTTGTCTGGAGAATCCCATGGACAGAGGAGCCTGTGGGCTACGTCCATAGGGTCGCAAAGCGTCGGACACGACTGAAGTGACTTAGCACGCATGCAAGTAAAGCAGCTTTCAGCCTCCCAGGACAGCAGATTTTGTTGAGGTGAATTCTCAACCCCTCCATCCTTCATCTGATGCAGATTTCAAAGCACAAGGCTAGAATGGGAGGTACAGGAAAGCCGGTTTCCAGTTTGGGAGTGGTCTCTCCCCCAGGGGAGGATGAAGTTAAAACAGTGGCATTAATGGGGCTTCCCTGGTGGTCTGTGCTCCAAATGCAGGGGACCTGGGCTCAATCCCTGGTCAGGGAACTAGACCTCACATGTTGCAACTAAGACCAGCACAGCCAAACAAACAAGATCTTTTACAATAAGATATTGGCGTTCATGTGTCCAGGCCACTTTCTCAAACTCCCTTTTTGGTTCTCGTGTGTGCTCTGGAATCCGTGGCTCACAGGGACATCTGAGAAGTGATGGCTGGATCACTCTAAGATCAGCTCACTCAACCCCATTGCCCAACACCTTTCTCCAAGAGCTTAACTATTTCGTTTCCTTTTTGAGTTAATTCTCCCCCAATCTGCATTTTTAATCTTCACAGAGAACAGGTGGGGAAGAGTGTCTCACGGGCTACCAGTGAGGGATGGAGGTTTATCTGGAATGTGAAGCCAATATTTAGAGCTAGACGACTCCAGAGCAGATTCTCATTCCTTCCTGGCAGCTGAGAGAGAGAGCTGATAGCATGAAATATACTTCAATATCACTGTGTTTATTGCATCAGATATTTTTATCTCAAAAGATTTGACTTTACAATCTGGGAATGAACACATATGCTTTCAAACAATGTTGATCCACAGAAAACCTTTGTTGAAAGAATAAATCCTACCAGCCAAGTTGAATACTGGTTTTTGAACATGTAATCACTTTTCCACCACTGGGCATTTTTCATGCTCTTCTTGCTATCTAGAACATTCTCCACAAACTCTCTTGTTAAAATTCATCTCAGCCCTTCCTTATCATTCTTGAGAAAACTGTTTCCGCATTCCTTCAGTCATCTAGAGATAAGAGGAAGGTGGCTTCTTTCTCTCTTTTTTTCTGGCCATACTATAAGGCTGGTGGGATCTTAGTCACCAGACCAGAAGTTGAACCTGGGCCCACGACAGTGAAAATGCAAAATCCTAACCACTGGACTGCCAAGGAATTCCCAAGGGTGGTTTCTCTTTTTCTGTGTCCTTAGGTCAGTCCTCTTTCTTGAGCTTAACATACTTTATTGGTGGTGTTCAGGTGCAAAGTCATGTCCAACTCTCTTTGACCCCATGGACTGAAGCACACTAAGCCTCCCTGTCTCTCTCTCATAGTTTGCCCAAGTTCATGTCCATTGCATTGGTGATACCATCCAGCTGTCTCATCCTCTCCTCCTGCCCTCAATCTTTCCCAGCGTCAGGGTCTTTTCCAACGATTTGGCTCTTCACATCAGGTGGCCAAAGTATTGGAACTTCAGCTTCAGCATCAGTCCTTCCTATGAGTATTCAGGGTTGATTTTCATTAGGATTTACTGGTTTGATCCTCTTGGTATCCAAGGGACTCTCAGAGTCTTCTCCAGCACCACAATTCAAAAACATCAATTCCTCAGCACTGAGCTCACATCCATACATGACTACAGGAAACATGTGCTCCACTGGAGGAGAGAATAGCAAACTACTCCACTATTCTTGCCTTGAGAACCTTATGAACATGATAAAAGGGCAAATGTTGTTGACCCACTCTCAAATTGTCTTCTTTTGAATCTTGCACAAGTGTGTACATCAGTATCTGCCCTTCAATTCAGTCGCTTAGTCGTGTCCGACTCTTTGCAACCCCATGAATCACAGCACGCCAGGCCTCCTTGTCCATCAAAAACTCCCAGAGTTCACTCAAACTCACGTCCATCGAGTCAGTGATGCCATCCAGCCATCTCATCCT
>SJYV01034859.1:0-10997 GCA_006410875.1 Neotragus pygmaeus | reverse complement strand
GCTCCAGATTTAGGGTTTGTGAATCAGACTTTCAGTGGGTGCTGATCAGCCGTCCTTGGAGGCTCCTCGGATGAACCCTGGAGGGAAGGCCTCAGGTCGTTTGATGAGGATCTGAGCAGAGTATCCGGGACAACCCCAACCTCCGAAGCCGACAGCAGTCCCAAGACCAGGAGGCTTCCAGAGGTGGAAGCCGGACTAACCAACCCTCAGCCAATGTCCTCAGCCCTCTCGCAGAGCTGGGCCAGTGCTTGGGACTGGCACACGGGCATCTGCCGGGGAGGGAGCCAGACCGCCTGCAAGGTCTGACTTGGCGTCTCAGACTGCATCAGGATCTGCGTCTGGTTAGACAGACTTCACTCTGAGACTCCCAGCCAGGGTCAAGCGGGCAGAGACAGGGTGCCTTACGCTGAGTTCTCGCACATTCCAGGGTGTTTCAGGGCTCTGGCATCTGGAACCCCACATTCGAGACGATATTAAGTCCTCTGACACATCTTTAGGCGGGCGGGTTTCTGAGCTTGGGAATTTTTGTCCTCTTGCCTGGGTGTGTGTGTGTGTTTGTGCAAACCTGCCCTGTGAGCCCACCAAGGATTTCCTACCAGTTGGNTCGAGACGATATTAAGTCCTCTGACACATCTTTAGGCGGGCGGGTTTCTGAGCTTGGGAATTTTTGTCCTCTTGCCTGGGTGTGTGTGTGTGTTTGTGCAAACCTGCCCTGTGAGCCCACCAAGGATTTCCTACCAGTTGGGGGTCACGGTTGGAGATGGGGGGAGGGGAAACTTTGAGGGGGAGGGCAGGCTCGCCCTGGTTGAGGGCAGGGACCCTGTGACCCAATCTCTGCTGGGGTCTGAGGTGGGGGAGGGACCACGTGGGTCCTGGGATGCTGTCTAGGAAAACTCCCGAAGCATGGCACCATGGCAGGCCGAGACGACAGCCCCGTCGTTGAGCGGCTGATGGGGACTGAAGCCCAGGGGCCGGGCCAGTGCTGAGCGCTCGAGACGCTGACCCGGGGCCTCCTGTCCCCGAGCCCCTGCCGAGCTCTTGTGATGCCCGCGTCTCCTCATGCTTCTCCTGGGCGTTGTCATAACATTTCTCCCTAGACAGCCTGCTCCTTTATCCCCACACCTTGTGAGGTGCCTGTTCCTCTGATGGGACTCTGTTCACCCTCTCATCCACCCAACTCCTACACAGCCTTCAAAGCCCCACTCGGGCATTAGCACAGAACTTCTGATCCTCCTCTGGTTTAGGGGCTCCCCCACTCTGCTTCCCAACACCCCCCCTGCTCCCCTGCCCACCCGTGTTCCTTCATCCCCTGGTACTTGTGCCTGCTGCCCAACACATGTGCCCCTGGAGGGAGGGACTGCGTCTGCCAGACTCGGGACCAATTCCAGCGACCTCTTCGGGAAGCCTTGGGCCAACTCCTCAACCTCTCTGTGCCTCAGTGTCCTCCGCTGCACGAAGAGTGTGGTAAGGCGACACCTCGAAGGGCTGTTTGAAGACTCAGCAGGAGGCTGAATGTCAAACACTCCGGCCTGGTATCCTCATTAGCTCCCTGAGTTGGAAAGCAGTCCCCGGTGGTGATAATGAGAGGTGCGGCAAAGCCTGTGCCCCTTTGCAATGAACCGCCAATGGTGGAATGTCTGACTACGGACCGGCTGGTGAGGACACTGGAGGGTGTTTGTGCAGCCTTGACCACCCTGCCCCCACCCCCCAACTCCCGTTCAGGACTTGTTTCCCATGAACTTTCTTCCCCAGGATCATTCTGAGAGTGAGTTTCCCAGGATGCCATTTAACCCAAGACCTTGGCATTCCTTCACATATATCACAAACACTGCAGGCAAGGAAAAGACATTCCTTAGTCCCTTGTTAGGTAAGACTCTGTCCTGGTAGCATCCTAGGCTGTGCCTGGGGGTGCGGGGTGGGGTGATCAGGACACTGGAAATTCAGATGGTCGCCAGCTCCCTCGTCCTGTCCTCCTTTGAGGCCATCCTGTGCCAGGATGACCCAGGAAGACAGCTGTTGTGTCCCAAGGAGCCAGGAGAGGGAGCAGTTGGCAGCAGAGTGGCTTGTTGGACATTCTGGGCACTTCAGTGACCGCTCCTGAGCTAGGTGGGCACTGCCAGGGCAGGGTGAGAGGTGGAGCTGGTGCGAAGTTTGGGGAGGAAGGCAGGAGCCAGGGGTGGCTGGGGCTCACATTTCAGCAGCGTGCCCCCCATGGCATCCCGCGCCGGTGGACCGGCCTGCCGTTGACCACCTGCTCAGTTAGTCCACTGGCGGTCGTCACGACAAGCCCGAGCAGGCGTGCTTGCTGGTGGAGACCTGGCCGCTGGTTGGCGGGGTTTCCCTGGAAGACCCAGAGCAGAGCTCACCCAGGGCTGTGCCCTCAGCCCAGGGGAGGGTTTCAGTCGCTGTCACAGCCCAGAGCTGCCTTTCCGTCTTTCCAGCTGGCAGGTAGAGCGGGAGCAGGGCTGAGCATCCGCCTTTCCACCAGCCTCTGGGTCGGGCTGGGGAAGAATCCTAGGAAAGCCCCAGGAGTGGAGGGGGTCCAACAGAGATGGGACTTGTCAGTGGGCCTGGATCTGAAGCCCTAAAGCCACCTTGGCTGTGGGTGGACGCCCCGCACAGAGGGGTCATTTAGAAGGTTGCAGTCCCGGGGCTTCTGGGGGGTTTTCAACTCTTCCCAACTCTGCTTTCTGTATTTGCAAAAGCTGAAGCGCTCTGAAGGTTTTTCCTGTAACCCTGCTCGGGCCCCTACAGCCGACCCAGGCCTCCACCAGGAACAAGGCCGGGTGGCGCTCAGGCTGCCCACAGCCCCTGCACGTGCTGAGATGGGCAGGTGGAGCTCAGAGGCTGACTGGGCCTGGTGACCTGGTCAGAAAGGACCTGTCAGACGTGCCACCGCAAACTGTGATCAGATGCTGAGATGCAGGCTCTGGGGATGGCTTTGTGGGGTACTGAAGGAGCCCGGGGAAGCCCCAGCAGCCACTTCCACATGGGCGGAGTGGCTCAGGAGCACCCACAGGTTACAGGTGTGGGTACAGGTGAGGGTACAGGTGAGGTTACGGGTGTGGGTACAGGTGAGGTTACAGGTGTGGGTACAGGTGAGGGAAGGAGGCAGATGCTGTCATAATGAACGGGCTTTCCTGGGGGCTCGGTGGTAAAGAACTCGCCTGCCAACGCTCCGACAAATGTGCGGAGGGGACGGGGGATGGAGAGCGTGGTCTGGTGTGGCCTCCACCTCCTCCCCGAGGCGGAAGGCTGGGCAAGGAGTTGTGTGTGATTCTTGGCCCCTTTGTGTCCGGGGCCAGGTGGGGCAGGCTCGTGACCAGGGTCTGCGGGACACTGCCCTGCCTTTGCTCTCGTGTCTGCTCGTCAGAAGACACCTCGGGGCTGTTGTTTTCCGGCTCATGTTTGTGACGAGCACTGCCTCTGCCCCAAGTCTATCTGGGGCCCTGGTACCCCAGGATGAGGGAAACAGGACCCCACGGGGAAGCAAGGTCTGCACGGGTCAGGATAGCCGTCTGGAGGGGCCCGGAGATGCCTTGGGTGGCAGCGTGTGTCCTAGTGACTGGGAGGGGGCAGCCTCTTTCTTTCTTGTTCTNCCTGGGGGGCCTGGGCCTCCTTCTCTGCTACCAAAGTCCTGACTGGGGAATTATCCCCTGCTCGCGGGGGAGGTCCCCCAGCTTGTAGATCAGGGATGGTGAGAATCCATGACCGTGCCAGGCATCCCCAGTCAGCTGCCGCGCAGTGCGGTTTCAGAATTCTTTCCACGACTTCTCTGGGCAGCCACTGCTAATCGAGTCGGCACTTGTGAGGGCCCCACTCTTTGCCTTGCCTGCCCCGTGCGCTCTGCAGTGGGGTCGTGGCCAGACCACTTCGGCATCTGTGCTGGGGAGCGGGCTTGGTTCCCTGGCGGGGGCAGTTGAGGGCCATGGGGGGGACTGAGGTGCACCCCGAGCAGCCCGCCATCCGCTGCGCTGTGGTGGGTTCTCAGCACAGAGGACGAGTGGCGGGGACGCGCCTCCTGCCGCTTGGCCATTTCTTCTCTTGCCGGCAAGCCCAGAGACATTGCGAGCTGTTCACTGCAGGGGAGGTGGGGGGGGGCAAGCAGACCCCAGGAACTCAGTTCGCTTGCTCCAGATTTAGGGTTTGTGAATCAGACTTTCAGTGGGTGCTGATCAGCCGTCCTTGGAGGCTCCTCGGATGAACCCTGGAGGGAAGGCCTCAGGTCGTTTGATGAGGATCTGAGCAGAGTATCCGGGACAACCCCAACCTCCGAAGCCGACAGCAGTCCCAAGACCAGGAGGCTTCCAGAGGTGGAAGCCGGACTAACCAACCCTCAGCCAATGTCCTCAGCCCTCTCGCAGAGCTGGGCCAGTGCTTGGGACTGGCACACGGGCATCTGCCGGGGAGGGAGCCAGACCGCCTGCAAGGTCTGACTTGGCGTCTCAGACTGCATCAGGATCTGCGTCTGGTTAGACAGACTTCACTCTGAGACTCCCAGCCAGGGTCAAGCGGGCAGAGACAGGGTGCCTTACGCTGAGTTCTCGCACATTCCAGGGTGTTTCAGGGCTCTGGCATCTGGAACCCCACATTCGAGACGATATTAAGTCCTCTGACACATCTTTAGGCGGGCGGGTTTCTGAGCTTGGGAATTTTTGTCCTCTTGCCTGGGTGTGTGTGTGTGTTTGTGCAAACCTGCCCTGTGAGCCCACCAAGGATTTCCTACCAGTTGGGGGTCACGGTTGGAGATGGGGGGAGGGGAAACTTTGAGGGGGAGGGCAGGCTCGCCCTGGTTGAGGGCAGGGACCCTGTGACCCAACCTCTGCTGGGGTCTGAGGTGGGGGAGGGACCACGTGGGTCCTGGGATGCTGTCTAGGAAAACTCCCGAAGCATGGCACCATGGCAGGCCGAGACGACAGCCCCGTCGTTGAGCGGCTGATGGGGACTGAAGCCCAGGGGCCGGGCCAGTGCTGAGCGCTCGAGACGCTGACCCGGGGCCTCCTGTCCCCGAGCCCCTGCCGAGCTCTTGTGATGCCCGCGTCTCCTCATGCTTCTCCTGGGCGTTGTCATAACATTTCTCCCTAGACAGCCTGCTCCTTTATCCCCACACCTTGTGAGGTGCCTGTTCCTCTGATGGGACTCTGTTCACCCTCTCATCCACCCAACTCCTACACAGCCTTCAAAGCCCCACTCGGGCATTAGCACAGAACTTCTGATCCTCCTCTGGTTTAGGGGCTCCCCCACTCTGCTTCCCAACACCCCCCCTGCTCCCCTGCCCACCCGTGTTCCTTCATCCCCTGGTACTTGTGCCTGCTGCCCAACACATGTGCCCTTGGAGGGAGGGACTGCATCTGCCAGACTCGGGACCAATTCCAGCGACCTCTTCGGGAAGCCTTGGGCCAACTCCTCAACCTCTCTGTGCCTCAGTGTCCTCCGCTGCACGATGAGTGTGGTAAGGCGACACCTCGAAGGGCTGTTTGAAGACTCAGCAGGAGGCTGAATGTCAAACACTCCGGCCTGGTATCCTCATTAGCTCCCTGAGTTGGAAAGCACTCCCCGGTGGTGATAATGAGAGGTGCGGCAAAGCCTGTGCCCCTTTGCAATGAACCACCAATGGTGGAATGTCTGACTACGGACCGGCTGGTGAGGACACTGGAGGGTGTTTGTGCAGCCTTGACCACCCTGCCCCCACCCCCCAACTCCCGTTCAGGACTTGTTTCCCATGAACTTTCTTCCCCAGGATCATTCTGAGAGTGAGTTTCCCAGGATGCCATTTAACCCAAGACCTTGGCATTCCTTCACATATATCACAAACACTGCAGGCAAGGAAAAGACATTCCTTAGTCCCTTGTTAGGTAAGACTCTGTCCTGGTAGCATCCTAGGCTGTGCCTGGGGGTGCGGGGTGGGGTGATCAGGACACTGGAAATTCAGATGGTCGCCAGCTCCCTCGTCCTGTCCTCCTCTGAGGCCATCCTGTGCCAGGATGACCCAGGAAGACAGCTGTTGTGTCCCAAGGAGCCAGGAGAGGGAGCAGTTGGCAGCAGAGTGGCTTGTTGGACATTCTGGGCACTTCAGTGACCGCTCCTGAGCTAGGTGGGCACTGCCAGGGCAGGGTGAGAGGTGGAGCTGGTGCGAAGTTTGGGGAGGAAGGCAGGAGCCAGGGGTGGCTGGGGCTCACATTTCAGCAGCGTGCCCCCCATGGCATCCCGCGCCGGTGGACCGGCCTGCCGTTGACCACCTGCTCAGTTAGTCCACTGGCGGTCGTCACGACAAGCCCGAGCAGGCGTGCTTGCTGGTGGAGACCTGGCCGCTGGTTGGCGGGGTTTCCCTGGAAGACCCAGAGCAGAGCTCACCCAGGGCTGTGCCCTCAGCCCAGGGGAGGGTTTCAGTCGCTGTCACAGCCCAGAGCTGCCTTTCCGTCTTTCCAGCTGGCAGGTAGAGCGGGAGCAGGGCTGAGCATCCGCCTTTCCACCAGCCTCTGGGTCGGGCTGGGGAAGAATCCTAGGAAAGCCCCAGGAGTGGAGGGGGTCCAACAGAGATGGGACTTGTCAGTGGGCCTGGATCTGAAGCCCTAAAGCCACCTTGGCTGTGGGTGGACGCCCCGCACAGAGGGGTCATTTAGAAGGTTGCAGTCCCGGGGCTTCTGGGGGGTTTTCAACTCTTCCCAACTCTGCTTTCTGTATTTGCAAAAGCTGAAGCGCTCTGAAGGTTTTCCCTGTAACCCTGCTCGGGCCCCTACAGCCGACCCAGGCCTCCACCAGGAACAAGGCCGGGTGGCGCTCAGGCTGCCCACAGCCCCTGCACGTGCTGAGATGGGCAGGTGGAGCTCAGAGGCTGACTGGGCCTGGTGACCTGGTCAGAAAGGACCTGTCAGACGTGCCACCGCAAACTGTGATCAGATGCTGAGATGCAGGCTCTGGGGATGGCTTTGTGGGGTACTGAAGGAGCCCGGGGAAGCCCCAGCAGCCACTTCCACATGGGCGGAGTGGCTCAGGAGCACCCACAGGTTACAGGTGTGGGTACAGGTGAGGGTACAGGTGAGGTTACGGGTGTGGGTACAGGTGAGGTTACAGGTGTGGGTACAGGTGAGGGAAGGAGGCAGATGCTGTCATAATGAACGGGCTTTCCTGGGGGCTCGGTGGTAAAGAACTCGCCTGCCAACGCTCCGACAAATGTGCGGAGGGGACGGGGGATGGAGAGCGTGGTCTGGTGTGGCCTCCACCTCCTCCCCGAGGCGGAAGGCTGGGCAAGGAGTTGTGTGTGATTCTTGGCCCCTTTGTGTCCGGGGCCAGGTGGGGCAGGCTCGTGACCAGGGTCTGCGGGACACTGCCCTGCCTTTGCTCTCGTGTCTGCTCGTCAGAAGACACCTCGGGGCTGTTGTTTTCCGGCTCATGTTTGTGACGAGCACTGCCTCTGCACCAAGTCAATCTGGAGCCCTGGTACCCCAGGATGAGGGAAACAGGACCCCACGGGGAAGCAAGGTCTGCACGGGTCAGGATGGCCGTCTGGAGGGGCCTGAGACGCCTTGGGTGGCAGCGTGTGTCCTAGTGACTGGAAGGGGGCAGCCTCTTTCTTTCTTGTTCTTTTTGGCTGCACCAGAGCTTGTGGGATCTTAGTTCCACGATCAGGGATTAAGCCTGGGCCCACAGCGGTGGAAACTTGGGAGTCCTAACCACTGGACCGCCAGGGAATTCCCCTGGGGGTTGTTTTCTTATGTTTTCATTATAATAATAAATACTTATTATAACATTTTCAGAAAATGCTAGAAAGGTAGAAAATATTTGCCAGCATCTACTTCAGATAACCCTGGTGGCTCAGACCGTAAAGAATCTGCCTGCAATGCGGGAGACGGTTCCATCCCTGGGTCAGAAACATCCCCTGGAGAAGGGAATGGCAACTGCCTGGAGAATTCCATGGACGGAGGAGCCTACAGTCCATAGGGTCACAGGAGTTGGGCATGACTGAGCAGCTAACGCACGCACGCACACACATGCACGCCTCACACACGCACACGCACATACCTCACACGTGCGTGCACACACGCGCGCACACACCTCACACATACGCCTCACACACATGTGCACACATGAGCACACACATCCCTCACACACACGCACACATGCCTCACACGCACACACGCACACGTGCGCACGCATACACGTGCACACACGCACGTGCGCACCTCAGATAACCACTTCTAGTTTCTTCTTTCTGTTCTCCTCACTCAGTGGGTACTGCTTTTTGTTCATTTTGGCTGGGAGACTTGCGGGATCTTAGTTCCCTGACCAGGAATTAAACCCAGACCCTCCTGCAGTGATAGTGCAGAGTCCTAACCTCTGGACCGCCACGAAGTCCCTCAAGGCGTACTTTTAAATTTTGGTGTTTTCTTCTCTTGCCATAGACACCTTTACAGCCTACTTAAAAAAAAAAAAAGATTTGTATTTCTCCTTATTTCAGGCTCCTTGTAAACATTCTTTTAAAAGCCTCCATTAAGTGGACGTACCACAGTTTCTTTAATCATTCTTTTAATTCAGGAGACAAGCATAGATTGGTCTGTAAGTAATGAGGATCTTTCGCCACCAAGTTTTCCCTCGTGTGTAGCGTGTTTGCTTTCGGCCCCACGCAGACGGTAGGTGGAATTGCTTCCTGCTATGTGGGCTGCCGCATCCTGGCCACCACCATTCCTGTGGACACTGGGCGGATTGTTCCTACAACTGGCCACCGTCCTCATCCCTGAAGGAGTCCGGGCTTCCGGGAACCTGCCTGGGTGCTGCCAGAGAGCTGGATTATCCGGGAGGTTTGGAAAAGTCAGCCCATGAGGTGTGAAGTGTGACCGGTGTGGGGGGGGCACGTGCTGTGTGTCCTCCAGGTGGCCTGTAGACTGAGGGC
Organism: Neotragus pygmaeus; assembly: GCA_006410875.1. Taxonomy (NCBI): domain Eukaryota; kingdom Metazoa; phylum Chordata; class Mammalia; order Artiodactyla; family Bovidae; genus Neotragus; species Neotragus pygmaeus. The sequence goes on along the minus strand of SJYV01034859.1, from coordinate 2,107 downwards.
AGGAGGAGCAGGGGGCGACGGAGGCTGAGATGGTTGGACGGCATCACCGGCTCAGTGGACATGAGTTTGAGCAAGCTTTGGGAGATGGTGGAGGACAGGGAAGCCTGGCGTGCTGCAGTCCACGGGGCTGCAGAGAGAGGGGCACAGCTGGGCGGCTGCACAGCAGCAGGTGGTCCGCTGGCTTCCGAGAGGCCGAGGCCGGCGGGCCGGGCGGGCTGCGGCTGGGTGTGCGTGCTGACCCTGGCCGACGCTGTCAGCTGCTGGTGGGAGGTGAGAAGCCCTTGCTGGTGCGCTTTACACGTGTGTGGTGCCATGTAGACCAGTCGTCAAGCTTTCAGGAAACTTTGGAAAGTCCTTAAATCACGGCCAGTGTGAATCTGGCCAGAGTGGAGCATCTACAATTGTGGAAATCGGCAAAGCCCGCACGTCAGAGCTTTGCCTTTTGGGGAGCTTGTTTACCAGTGGGCTTCAGCCTGCATCCCGGGCAGGCTCTTCTGTCTTCCATCCCCTCTTCATGGTTAGCAGGTCAGGTACACACAGGTGGGGGGCTTCCCAGGGGTCGCAGCGGTAAAGAACCCGCCCGCCAGTGCAGGAGACATAAGAGACACCAATTCGATCCTGGGGTCGGGAAGATCCGCTGGAGGAGAAAAAGGCAACCTGCTCCGGTATTCTTGCCGGAAGAATCCCGTGGACAGAGGAGCCTGGCAGGCTACAGCCCAGGAGGCCACCAAGAGCGGGCGCGACTGGGCTTCTGAGCACACAGTTAGGCACAGTTGCAGACGAGCGCCTATTCTCACCCGTGTTTTCATGCATTTCTCCCACAAAGCCTGGCGAGACGAAACTGCTGTTTGTGCATCTTACTTGGGGAGACTGAGGCTGCTCGGAGAGGCCGGGTGATTTGCCCGGGGCAGCCCAGCGGGCGGAACCCAGGGCACGGTCCCTGGCCGAGGCCTCCTTCCTCCTCCCGAGGGGCCGGGCCGTCTTGCTCCCGAGCGCTGAGCTTCGGGCTGCAGGTGACGGCATCATCCTAACGTCCTTCCGGGGCCACGTTGCTCCCGGTTTGGCTGCGGAATCCCCGACTTCCGTCAGTTTTGCCCGCGCCGCAGCAGGTCTGAGGGTGAGGCCGCGGGCATTTCCTGCTCCCAGCTCGTCTTCCTGAGGCGCGCGTGTCCAGCCGACGGCTTTCCCACCAGCACCACAGGCAGAGGCAGTGTGCACACATGCTCTAACGGGTCCACGCGTGGAGAGGCGACCGCTCTCATCCACCCGACCCGTCGGGTGGGGGCTTGGGGTCTGCTGGGCCTGGCATGGCCGTGACTGATGAATCCATCTCAGGTCCTCTCGGAATCTCTGCCCATACCGCGCCCCCACCTTCTCCCTGCAAACCTGGCCTCATGGTGGGCTTTCGAACCGACGTTTATGCTCGTCGTGGTGGTCAGAGGGGAGGTGCCCTTCGCAGCGGTGGCCCGGCAGCCCGTTTCGGGAGGTGACTGTGCGTCCCGGGGCTGGCCCTGTGTGGTGGTGAGGAGTCAGGGTGCAGGGATTAGCTGGCGTTCGTGTTTTCCAAGCCTTAATACCCATCATAAGAAATGCCTTTTACACGGCGACTCCAGTTGTATATGCCCTGCCCTGAAACAGGACCTGCTGGCGGGGTGCACTGTGACATCGCCTAAGCTACTCCGACCCCCTGGCTCCATCTTATCCTGTGGCATTGTTTTCAAGTCGGAATGATTCTGTGGCCACTGGTGGGCCTGCATCCTCAGTTCCGGGAACCGCTCTGGACGCGCTCTCTGAAAAGCCCGGGGCCTTGGTGATAGCGGCTTCGTGCCAGCTGGCCGTGATCGGCAGGGGTCACCATGGTGCCATGCCTCGGGAGCCTGGGTGTCCCAGGGCCATGTGGGAGGCTCTGAGGATCTGGTTACTGCCAACCCTGACCCCCTTGAGGGAAATACAGTGTCAGACTTTGGGGGTCTCTTGTCCTGGTGATGTTCCCATGTTCAGGGGCCCTTGGAGCCGAGTGGTTGTAGACCAGGAAGCGTTGGGAAGGCGGGAGGGAGGGGGGAATCCAGAGATTTTGGATCCAGAGTTTTGGAGGAGCAGCTTTGCC
>SJYV01034856.1:0-16710 GCA_006410875.1 Neotragus pygmaeus | reverse complement strand
TTTATTGAGCCCATCTTTGCATGAAATGTTCCCTTGGTATCTGTAATTTTCTCCAAGAGATTTCTAGTCTTTCCCATTCTATTGTTTTCCTCTCTTTCTTTGCACTGATCACTGAGGAAGACTTTCTTACCTCTCCTTGCTGTTCTTTGGAACTCTGCACTCAAATGGGTATATCTTTCCTTTTCTCTGTTGCTTTTCACTTCTCTTCCTTTCACAGCTATTTGTAAGGCCTCCTCAGACAGCCATTTTGCTTTTTTTTATTTCTTTTTCTTGGGGATGGTCTTGATCCCTGTCTCCAGTACAATGTCATGAACCTCCATCCATAATTCATCAGGCACTCTGTCTATCAGATCTAGTCCCTTAAATCTATTTGTCACTTCCATGTATAAGGGATTTGATTTAGATCATACCAATAAAGGGACAAGTTATTTTTAAAAGACCCAAACAGAAATTCTAGAGTTGAAATATATAATAAATACTTATTTGAGGAGCTAAACAGCAGAGTTGAGCTGGCATAAAAAAGAATCATCAAATTTGAAGACAGGTCAATTGAGATTAACCAGAATGAGGAACAGAAAGAAAAAAGAATGAAGAAAAATTCACAGAGTTTTAGAGACCTATGAGCATACCAACATACACATAATGAGTCCCAGAAGGAGAGAAAGAGAAAGGGACAGAAAGTATATTTGAAGAAAACATGCCTGAAATTCTCCAAAATTGATGAAAAACATGAATCTATACATCTGTGAAGCTCAACAAATTCCAAGATAAACTCAAAGAAAATCACACCTAGACACATCATAAAACCAGAAACAAGACAAGGATTTCCATCCTTACCACTTCTATTTCACATCGTGTTGGAGGTTCTAGCCAGGGCAATGAAGGGAGAAAAAGATATATAAAACATCTATGTTGGAAAAGAAGTATTTATAGGTGACATGGTATTTTACACATAAAATCCAAAGGAATCACAAAAATATAATTATAACTAATAAAATCAGCAAGGTTTCAGGTCAACATACAAAAATAAACTGTACTAGCAATGAACACTCCAAACAGGAAATTAATGAAACAATTCCATTTGTAATAGCATAAAAATTACTTAGGAACTAATTTAACAAAGGGGCTTCCCTGGTAGTTCAGCTGGTAAAGAAAGAATCTGCCTGCAATGCAGGAGACCTCAGTTTGATTCCTGGGTCGGGAAGACCTGCTGGAGAAGGGATAGGCTGCTCACTTCACTATTTTTGAGCTTCCTTGGTGGCTCAGCTGGTCCATGGACTGTATCATCCATGGGGTTGCAAAGAGTTGGACATGACTGACTTTCACTTTCAACTTAACAAAAGATGTGCAAGACTTGTATATGTATGAAAGTATGAAAGGGAAAGTCGCTCAGTCATGCCTGACTGTTTGTGACCCCAAATATAAAGAATCTTGTGCCCATTGATCAGAAGACTTAACATTGTTAATATGGCAATACTCCATAACTTTTTCTACAGATTCACTGCAATCCCTATCAAAATTCTAGCTGTCTTGCAGAAACGGATGAGATGATCCTAAAATCACATGAAAATTCAAAGGGTTCAGAAAAACCAAAGCAATCTTGGAAAAATAAAAAGAAGATGACTCACAGTTCATGATTTCAAAAAATACCCCAAAGCTATAGTTATTAAGACTGGTACTGGGGGAGGTTAAACAGAGAGATCAGGGAAATAGAACTGAGAGTCCAGAAATAAACTCAGACTTTTACAGCGATTGATTTCAACAAGGGTAGAAAGACCACTCAAGAAAAAAATAGCCTTTTCAACAGATGGTGCTGGAACAACTAGATATTAACATGTAAAAGAATGAAGTTACGCAGCCATTAAAAAGAATACATTTGAATCAGTTCTAATGAGGTGGGTCAAACTGGAGCCGATTATATAGAGTGAAGTAAGGCAGAAAGAAAAACACCAACGCAGTATACTAACACATATATATGGAAAAGAAAGATGGTAACAATAACCCTGTATGAGAGACAGCAAAAGAGACACAGATGTATAGAACAGTCTTTTGGACTCTGTGGGAGAGGGAGAGGGTGGGATGATTTGGGAGAATGGCATTGAAACATGTATAATATCATATATGAAACGAATAAAATAAAAAAAGAATGAAGTTGGACTCCCACTTCATGTTGTATGTAAAAAGTAACTCCGAATTGATCAAAGGCCAAATGTAAGAGATTAAATTATAAAACTAGAGGAACACACAAGTGTCAATCTTTCCAATCTTAGATTAGGCAACTGTGTCTTGAACAATTCCAAAATTACAAGCAATGGCTTGTAACTGAGATCTGTTTTTAGTAAAAGATTAAAACTCCTGAAAGCACCCTTAGATAGAATTTCTTAATTCTTTAGGTCTGTTCAGCATTTTTGGCTTCTCTAACACCTATTAGCTTGCAATGCAGGAGACCTGGGTTCGAACCCTGAGTGGGGAAGATCCCCTGGAGAAGGAAATGGCAGCACACTCCAGTATTCTTGCCTGGAAAATCCCACGGACAGAAAACCCTGTGGGCTACAGTTCATGAGGTCACAAAGAGTTGGACACGACTGAGTTACACAACACTTTCACTTTCAACACTTATTTATTACATGTGGGGTGCCACTTACATCTTCCTTTAAGCTCCTGATGGCACATACACACAAAAGTCTGTTCTAATAACTTTGATAATAATAACAATGACGGATATAACACCTAACATTTAAACAGTACTTACTGTTTAAACATGGATGAATCTATAGATTATCATACTAAGTGAAATACATCAGAAAGACAATATCATATGATATCACTAATATGTGGAATCTAAAATAATGATACAAATGAACTTATTTCAGAACAGAAACAGGGGAATTCCCTGGTGCTCTAATGGTGAGGACTCTGTGCTTCCACTGCAGGGGTCACAGGTTTGATCCCGAGTCAGGGAACTAAGGTCCTGCATGCCACGCAGTGTGGCCAAAACAAAACAAACAACTCAAAACAAAACCGATTCACAGACTTCAAAAGCATGCTTATGGTTACCAGCAGAGAAAGGTCGGGGAGGATAAATCAGGAGTCTGGCATTAACATACACACACTACTATATATAAAATAGATAATCAGCAATGACCTCCTGTATAGCACAGGGAATCCTACTCAATATTCTGTAATAAGCTATATGGGAAAAGAATCTGAAAAAGAGTGGATATATGTATAACTGAATCACTTCGCTGTACATCCAAAACCAACACAACATTGCAAATCAACTATACTCTAATATTCAAAAATAAACAGCACTTACTGTTTGCCAGGCACCTCCTAAGTACTTCACCTGTATTAACTCTGTAAATCCCCCTAACACATCTCTATCTCACAGATAAGAAAACTGCAGCACAGGTAGGTTGAATAACTTGCCCAGAGTCACCGAAGCCTACAGAGCATGGAGCCCAAACTGCAAAACAGGCCGTCTTCCCCCAGAGGCTGTGCTATTCATCTGAGCAAGCGCCCTTAACGCCTCAGATCGAGGGCTCTTATAGACCATGTGGCTTTGGACTAGACTGAGGCCAAAGTGCATTTCCTAGTCCCACTCCCTCTGCCCCAGATTTTAGTCACTTTAAATTTTTATTTTAATTAATTCATTTATTTGGCTGTGCCCCATCTTAGCTGTGGCACACAGGAACTTTAGTTATGGCATGTGAACTCTTGGTTGTGGCATGTGCTATCTATTCATAGTTTCCTGACCAGGGATCAAACCGAGGCCCTCTGCATTGGGAGCATGGAGTCTTAGCCACTGGACCACCAGGGAAATATCTGCCTTAGATTTTAAATCTTAGAAACTGTACTTTCAGGTATCACAGAGAAGAAGATGATTTTCCTATATAAATGTGTACAAAATCACTTTCGCCTGGGGGTGAGAATTAAGAAGAAGAAAGATTGGAATAGAGCTAAGGAAAAGATACCTTTTTCAGAACACAATAAGCAAAGACAAGGAGGAAGAAATCAGATTGGGAGGGGACAGCAGGTGATTTTCTTTAGTGAGATTTGAGGTAGAGTTACCAGGATGATGACCACAGGCCAGTGAGTACAGGGGACTAAAAGGTATGCGTTTTTATCCATCCTCTTTCTTGTCTTTCAGTCACACCTATGGCCTCCATTACCTGGGGTCATCTCTACTGAGAGAGCAGGACCCCTTGGGCAACTCTAGACTCCAGCCACATTGTCCCATTGGGACGTCCCCAGCAAGGCCAATAAAAGGCAGCCATTAATAATGAGCTATGCCTTTTTTTCTTTTAAAGAAATACTAACTTTCCCAAGAAGGTTTTTACATAAAATGAAGACATTTCGTGTCCAGTACATCATATTTTTCTTTTATCAGGACACTGATGAGAGAGCTCAGTGGGAGCTGGCTGACAGTCTTTAGAATTGCTACCAGGGAAAGATAAGTGGTACAAGAGAGCCGCGGGAAAATACCAGTGTGGGAAACGCTGGATTTGGGGGCTTTCTGTTTATTTTTTCCTGCATCAGGACAACACATGAGATAAAAACTTGTGATAAGTAAACAATACCTATGCCCCCTAAGGTCACTGTACATCATCCTTGTACCTGAATGCCTATTTATCACAATCACTTATTATTTCAGTAAATATCTTTTGAGCGTCCACTACGTGCCAGGCACTGTTCGATGCAGTGGGGATGCAGCAGTGAATGAAACAGATACAAAGGTTTGTGCTCCTGAAGCATACTACTTTGTCCCTCTTTTCCTCTCCCCACGTTTCCTTCCTTTAGCAGAGAACATCAAGCTATAAATTAGGAAACCTGGGTTCTGACCCTAGCTCCGCTACAAATCAGATGCATGATCTTCACGAGCATGTCCAGGCTCAGGTGTCCTCTCTGCAGTCCCTAAAGATGAACAAAACATCCATCTTGGAGTTGTGGGGAACTCCTAAATCAATCTAATATAGATTCTGTTTTCCAGGGGCTCACAGACTAGTAGGAAGGTCAGACAGTTCCAGATAACTACAAGGCAAAACTAAAGGGGACAGAAAAGTGAAACAGGGAAAGGTGACCAAGAGAACACGAGATCTAGGTTTCCAAACAAGTGGTACTATCTGACTTGGGCCTTTAGTAATACAAAAGATTGGGCTATGTGTGAACAGATAGGGATAGTTTTCAAGGAAGAATGTACAGAGGGAGTAAGCAGAACAAATAGTAGTAAATGGATGATCAAGGTTCCAGTAAGGGCGTTCAGTGTGGCTGGAACACATTGAAAGAGTCAAACACCAAATTCACATGCATTTTTACAAGGAACCAAGAGATTGAGACATTCTGCTCTCGACTCATAACCATGAGGTCAGTTGATGGTTTTACTCAACATTTACAACCAATAATATCATTGAAGGCTCACCAATTACACAATTCCACATTCATCAGTTGCAGATTCCAGATTCTAGAATATATTTGTGTCTCCTCTTCCTCCTGTTCTTTTTTTCTAATCTTATTTTTCAAAGAAACAACATGACATTAACTATAATAATTACCCTTCCCCCCTCTACTTTATAGTGCTCATTCACTTGATGTAAGAATTCTCATCCTCAGAAAAAACATTCCAAAGAAAACAATGACATCCATAGCCTTGTGGTTAAGGGCTGGATTGAAAACCTCACTCTACTTCAGGTTAGAGATACATACTGATTTAAAGTTAGGGACTTTCTGACAGTCCAGTGGTTAAGAATCTGCCTTCCAATGCAGGGGACATGGGTTTTATCCTTGGTCGGGGAACTAAGATCCCACATGCCATAAGGCAACTAAGCCTGCATGCTCTAACCAGAGAAGCCCACGTGTTACAACAAAGAACCAATGCAGCCAAAAATAAAAAATAAAGTTGCTTAGGGAATCGGCCGTGACAAGCAGGAAGTCTGGATTAGAAGAAATCTTGTCTGAATCTGAATTCAGGAGCGATCATGTGTTTGCTGCTCTGACACACCTGGCTGCAAATTCCCATGAGCATCCATTGGGCTGCTCTCAGGATCCATAGGCTACTGAGTGTTCGAGCAACAAAATTAAATTATTCCTACTTCGGAATCACTTAGGACACGGTGATGCATAGTTCAAAGTAACACAGGTTTCTTTTATTCCTTTTTTTCCCCTCACATTCCACGGAAAACTACACTGTAAGTGCGAATTAGGCAGAGATGAGGACCGGTGAGGAGGGGAGGAATCAGTGTACAACTCACCAACCATATGTGAAATTTAATTGATATTCAAGAGTCATGTGTGTGATTACTGATGGGGTTCAGAAGATGCTACCTCAAAATATGGTGCCATGGCATACTGAATATTTTAAAGCTGAAGGAGTTTGAGTAAATGGCAGAAACAAGGTCACTTGACCCCTTTGCCCCTCTTCTCTCCTGAAACAGGTCATAAAATCCTCGTGTCAGAGGTTCCTTCCTTATATTCAGAGGAGAGGATAATTTTTCTCTCCAAATACAAAGGGATGCAGAGAAAATCCTAACAAACAGGACTTGCTAAGTCTCCCCCAGTTTACTACACTTCCATTGTACTCCTTAATTTGTCTTATTTCTCCGTGAATTCCCACTCTTCGTCAAAACTAGCGTAAAAATTTTGTTGTTTGTTTAGCCACTAAGTCATGTCACCTGGGAAGCCAGCATAAAATGCTGAACTCAGTTTCTCTGGGTCTTTATTTGCCTGTGACGGCTCCCATGTCATGTAAAACTTACATTAAATACATTTGTATGCTTCTCTCTTGTTAATCTGTTTTTGTCAATTTAATTTTCAGACATAGACAGGGACCTTGAGACAGTAGAGGAAAACTTTTTCCTACCCTTACAGTGTCCTGCTGATTCCCTTGTAATGGAAGACCCTCAGACTTCTGAAACGTCCAGGTCACTTGTCATCCTAGCATCTTGCTGGTCACTGAAAACGCTCACAATAGACCTAAGCCAGNACTTTTTCCTACCCTTACAGTGTCCTGCTGATTCCCTTGTAATGGAAGACCCTCAGACTTCTGAAACGTCCAGGTCACTTGTCATCCTAGCATCTTGCTGGTCACTGAAAACGCTCACAATAGACCTAAGCCAGTTTATTTGGACTTTTTTGTGTGCATTTTATGTATGTCTGCATGATTGGTCTTGAGGTTTTGTTTTGCTTCATAACTGGCCTGGGGAGAGATTTGGGAGCTGGCACTAACAGGTCTAGAATGAGTGACATTTCTGAAAAATGTGTCCTGATCTTTTTCAGGCCCATGGAAGACTTTGGAGGGTAGGCAGAGCTAAGGAGTGCCATTCCCTGGTGACACAGTAGTAAAGCATCTGCGTGCCAGTGCAGGAGACCTGGGGTCCATCTCTAATGAGGAAGATCCCCTGGAGAAGGAAACTGCAACCCACTCCAGCATTCTTGCCTGAGGAATCCCATGGACAGAGGAGCCAGGTGGGCTGCAGTCCACGGGGTCACAAAAGAGTTGGACATGACTTAGTGCCTAACAACAGCAACCCTCCAGTAGGCTGGGTTTTAGGTCAATCTAGAAAAGAAGGTTTCATGTTCATCTCTGGCACAGTAAGGTTTCTGGTTCCCTTTGTGCTCTAGAGTGAATAAACTGATTATTTCTTCTGAAGAGGGAGGGATTTCATTGAGGGTGAAAAAAAAAACAACAACACCTACTTACCACACTATCTCAATTCTGGCTTCTTACACAACTATTTCTGTGTTGATTAGATTGTTCCAACTGTCCTTTCATTTTTTAACTTCAAACATAATTACCAGAAGTTAGAACACCTCATTTTTTTTTTTTTTGGTGATGACACAAGTGTGAGTTCTAAAAATAACTAGCTGTGTGTGTGCCTGTGTGCTAAGTAGCTTCAGTCAATGTCTGCCTCTTTGTGACTCCATGGACTGTAGCCCACCAGGCTCCTCTGTCCATGGGATTCTCCAGGCAAGAACACTGGAATGGATTGCCATGCCCTCATCCAGAGAATCTTCCCGACCCAGTGTTTGAACCCATATCATGTCTCCTGCGTTAGCAGGCGAGTTCTTTATCACTAGAGTCACCTGAGGAGCACAAATAACTACCTATTTGAATATAACTCAGAAAGGGATCTGAAAAGAAAACAACTATTGTGTTTTTTAAATGATTTAAGAAACTCTGATCCCCATGAATGAAAAAAAAAATGATGCAAATCTTACTTTGTTTAGTTCAAAAAGATTCATCTTTGCTCATCCATTTAAAACATACAAATGAACAACCAAAACACATCTGTTTTATTTCATATCTACCATGGCTTAATTCAGACTTGTTTAACCTTTAGGAACATGCTTACTCTCCCCCAGAGATGTCCTTTCTGGTTACTAATCTCAGTTCTGTTTAGACNAACATACAAATGAACAACCAAAACACATCTGTTTTATTTCATATCTACCATGGCTTAATTCAGACTTGTTTAACCTTTAGGAACATGCTTACTCTCCCCCAGAGATGTCCTTTCTGGTTACTAATCTCAGTTCTGTTTAGACTAGTACTTCTCTAAGTGTGTTCGGAGAACCCAGAATGAGCAGTATTAGCATCTCCTGGGAACTTGTAGGAAACATAAATTTGGGGGCCAATGCCAGACCCACTGAATCAGCAACTCTTTGGTGGAATTCAGCAATCTGAGCTTTAGCAAGTCCTCCAGCTGATTCTGATGCACAGGAAAGTTTGAGAACCACTGACCTGGACTGCCTGCTATACTGCTGTTTCTCTGGCAAACAAAGCAGCAGGTATGAAGATTCAAAAGTTTTAAAAGATTGCTTAGAATTTCAAGTAAATCCACAATTCCCAGCTGTGAACTGAGTTTGCTAGAAAACCAAACAGCTGGCACAGACGCGTTTCAAATGCTTAGACCAACAGCCCTTGAGTTCTTCCATTTTAGTCCTACCCAGAGCTCGGAAAAGGCAATGGCACCCCACTGCATTACTCTTGCCTGGAAAATCCCATGGACGGAGGAGGAGGCCGGTAGGCTGCATTCCATGGGGGTCGCTAAGAGTCGGACACGACTGAGCGCCTTCCGTTTCACTTTTCACTTTCACGCATTGGAGCAGGAAATGGCAGTGTTCTTGCCTGGAGAATCCCAGGGACAGGGGAGCCTGGTGGGTTTCTGTCTATGGGATCGCACAGAGTCGGACACGACTGAAGCGACTTAGCAGTAGCAGCAGCAGCAGCAGCAGAGCTTGCAGGCTATGCATGTAAAGGGAAGTCTTGCTCTCCGGTAAGACTGACTCTCCAGCAGGGGTCCTGGAAGTGCCACTGTGATGGATAAATGCTCTCACCAGGTATAAACGAGTATGGGCCTTAAGTGCTACTCAGTCACACTCCAGATAGCTGAACTAACCAAGAAGGGAACATGCTTGGAGAAAACTGCACATAGTTTGGCCCTGTTTATTTTATCTTTAAAATATATGTCAAATCATCACATCAAAGATCATACCAGATGGCACCCTCAGGAGCGTCTGTGGCCCCCGACAGGTTTTCAAAACACTTTATCTCCTTGTATTGTAACTGCCCGTCTCCAAATGCATACTGTAACTGACAGGCTGTAATTGTCGAGGAAAAAGGTTAATTCCTTTTCTTTCCTCATACAGAGCTTCCAGTGCAGTACCCAGAACAGCGCAAGTGCTTGGTAATTTGTCAAAAGGGAGTCAACTCATCCAAAGTAGAATCTGAAACCAGGGGCTCAATAAAACCATCCCATATAGGTACAATTCGCATGTGCCGGTGCCCCGCCAACAAAATGTTTTTTCACTCTGCTGATTTTACCGTCCATTCATCTGTTCGCCACCTCCCCTATCCCCAAACACTACAAAGAAGATTCACACACTCAGCACCTACACAATATAATTACATACCGACACCCTTGTCATCACTTCTCGCCGCCGGGTCCGTCAGGCTGTCAGTTCCCCCGACTCCTCGCCCCCTTTCACTTCCGTTCCCCTGTTCCAGCGCGACTAGAGGCCAGAACGTGCCTACACCTTCAGCCCAAAACATGTGTTACAAACTTCCGCCTCCTCTTCTCTCCTGGTGCCTGCCAACGGTCCCTGCTTTCCAGCCTCGGAGAGAAGCTGCGCCGGCAGTGGCCAGACTCAGTTAGCCGGCGGCCCTTACTTAGGATCGGTCGTAATAGAAAAAAGCACTGCATAGTTCCCGGATGCTCTGGGGCGACGTACAAAGGAGTTCCCACAATCCTCTTCGCTTCCGCTTGTTCCACCCCCAAACCCCGGCATTAACCCCTTCACGTCCATGTTTGTTGGCCTATCGCCGACCCCTGGCACGCAGATTGCACCATGGGGAGACGTGGTAAAAAGACGTGAAGGGTGGGACCTCTAGTTATAGGCCTCCCGGGTGGCACTAGTGGTAGAGAACCTGCCTGCTAATGCAGGAACATAAGAAACGCAGGTTCGATCCCTAGGAATAGCAACCCACTCCCATAATCTGGCATGCTCTATGCTATAGGGTTGCACAGAGTCCGACCCGACTTAGCACGCAAGCAGGTCCCTCAATTATAGTTATCTCGTTTTTGCAACTTGCTTGTAAATTGGCTTGTAAGCTTACCTACTCATTTATAAATAAGACCTTAATGTACTTGTTAAGTTAACAACATGAACAGTTCACAATGATGCCTTTAAGTTTCTGAACCAACTGACACTCTAAATTTGCTGGGTTTTACTGTTCACCTTGATCCTGTGCCTTTTCTACCCTCCATTTCCCACCTCCTTTTAGTTCTTGTCTGACTATTTAACTGCATGCCTCAATGGTTAAGGGTACCGATTTTGTAAACTGGGCTTTTTGGGTTTGAATCTCCACTCTACCATTTATCCAACCATGGAATCTTGGTTAAAGGACTTAAGCACACTATTCCTTGACTTCCTCATCTGTAAAATGGGTATAATAGTAAGATCTACCTCTAGAGTTGCAGTGAGAATTTTAAAAGTCATTTGCAGGCAGCACCTAGAACATTGCCTAGCAAATAGTTAAGTGGTATATTGGAATAGAAATTACAATTATTGAGGTTGATGGATATGTCTTCTCAGTTAAGACCTTGTAACTGATAAAGTGCAAATGATAATCATGATTAACATTTGATTATCTGTGGACTAGGTACTATGTTTAGTGCTTTACATCCATTTCTGTTGTTTAATCCTCATGGTCTTTGGTAGTAGTTGTATTATCCTTCTCTCCCGTCCTTTGTTTTTCTAAGCAACTAAGAAAATTCAGAACTGTGAGATTGCAGATAACTCAGAGCTACTAACAAATAGAACCGAGACTTAAAACTCTGATTTGTCTTGTGTGCGTTAGTTGCTCAGTCGTGTCCGACTCTTTCTGATTTTGTGGACCATAGCTGACAAGGCTCCTCTGTCCATGGAATTCTCCAGGCAAGAATACTGGAGTGGGTTGCCATCCCCTACTCCAGGGCGTCTTTCCTACCCAGGGATCGAACCCAGGTCTCCTGCATTGCAGGCAGATTCTTTACCATCTGAGCTACCAGGGAAGGCATTTTAGATATGACTTGACCGTTCTCAAATATCACTGAGAAAACTGCCATAAATTCTTTGTGAGTGCTCTTCTTTTCCATAAAGGTTCCCTCAATATCCGNAGGGATCGAACCCAGGTCTCCTGCATTGCAGGCAGATTCTTTACCATCTGAGCTACCAGGGAAGGCATTTTAGATATGACTTGACCGTTCTCAAATATCACTGAGAAAACTGCCATAAATTCTTTGTGAGTGCTCTTCTTTTCCATAAAGGTTCCCTCAATATCCGTGTGGGTCAGGAAGGCTAAATTCTCTTCAGAGGCAGAAGGACAGCAGACAATAAAGCAAGGGTCTCTCCCCTGAAGGCTGGCTGCAAAGATGGCTAAAATAGCAAGTCATAATGAACTCAATTATTGTGCCCCACTGTGCCACACAGGCCCTATTACTGTCCATACTGCCTAAGACCACTGGAGATAAAAGGTCCAGGATCCCCGCCTCACCTCATCATTCTCTAAAGCTTGGATATTATTAAAGATTTTGCTTGTTTAGGATGGCACCAAGAGACTCTTTAATATACTATTCTGACTCCAGCCGAGCTTCCCTGGTGGCTCAGAGGTTAAAGCGTCTGCCTCCAATGCAGGAGACCTGGATTCGATCCCTGGGTCAGGAAGATTCCCCTGGAGAAGGAAATGGCAACCCACTCCAGTATTCTTGCCTGGAGAATCCCATGAACTGAGGAGCCTGGTGGGTTGCAACCCACGGGGTAACAAAGAGTCAGACGCGACTGAGTGACTTTACTTACTTACTGACTGACTCCAGCCAAAGTGGTAGTAATTTCCACATTAGCAGCAGGTAGAATCAGGTATTTCTACCTCAGCCCAAGAGCACAGCGAAATCTCCTCTTTCCTAGTTAAAAACAAAAAAGGAATCTTCTCTTTTCCCTCAGATCCTACAGTACCAGGGTCTTGTTATCTCACTCCACACGTACCTACTCCCACTTCCCAACTGATGCTCAGGCAGTTCACAGTGTTGCTTTTTTTCCAGGAGAAAGGCTGCTGATGGTAAAGGGACTGGTAAGGAAAAAGAATGTAAGTCCCCAAGTTTGCTGAAGGTAAACCAAGTACTGCTTTGTCTCTACCCCTGTGCCCATTTTGTAGCTCCCTGACCTTCTTTACTCCCTTTTGGCACTTCAGAACTCATTACCCTGCACACCCAGGAAAGCCTTTGGGCGTGAACTGCCAAAGAATCAACTTGTCTTTTTTTCTTCACAACCCCTAACAGTAGCACGGATGGCTAGTCTTTTGTGTGTATGTGTGTATGTTTAATGTGGACCATTTTCTAAAAGTTTTTATTGACTCTGTTTCAGTATTGCTTCAGGTTTTTTTGAAATATGTATTTATTTGGCTGCATTGGGTCTTAGTTTCAGCACATAGAATCTTTAATCTTGGGCATACAGGATTTTTTTTAGCTGTGGCATGTAGCATCTAGTTCCCTGACCAGGGATTGAACCCAGGTCCCCTGCATTGGAAGCATGGAGTCTTAGCAACTGGACCACCAGGGAAGTCCCTGCTCCGGTTTTATGTTTTGGTTTTTTTGGTCATGAGGCATGTGGGATCTCAGCTCCCCACTGGGAATTGAACTCGCACCCTCTGCATTGGAAGATAATGTCTTAACCACTGGACTGCCAGGTAAGTCCCTGGGCTTGGTCTTCTACTCAAAATGGCAAAGTTTAGATTCTTCTCCCATATAGGCCATCACACTGACACAACATTGTGGGTCAGCTATGCCAGTATTCTTGCCTGGGAAATCCCATGGACAGAGGAGCCTGGTGGGCTAGAGTTCTTGTGGTTGAAAAAAGCTGGACACAACTAAGCAACCGAGCACACAGCACATGCTCCTATAAATTGTTTTTTTAAAAGTTTGTGTGTGTGTTAGTCATTCATGAGACCCCATGGACTGTAGCCCTTGAGGTTCCTCTGTCCATGGAATTTTCCAGTAGCTAAGTTTAAAAACATAAAGGAGAGAGAGAGAGGATGAGAAAGCTTTTATCTTAATTTCCCCCATTATTTCTAGTGTCAGACTATTAGAAAGTGTCAGCATAGGGGTAAAGCTGAGAGAAGTCCAGTTCCAGAAGTCAGGCAATTTTCCCTGGCGCAAAGCATAAGTATCGACAGAAGGAAAACAAGCAGACGGGTGTCTCTAGGGCCAGTAGAAATAAAGCAGAGAGGTTGGGTGCAGGTCTCAGACATAAACAAGAGACCCTACACTTATAGCTCCTTTCATCCTAAACCCCATATTCCCATTCCAGAGATTTCATCTGCCTCAAATTCTTACCAGTTTGGTTCTTTGACTTCTGGGCAACTTGCCCTGATCACAGAAGCCACCACCAGCTGCTATTGCTTTGCAAAAAGGGTAGGTAAGGGGAGAGGATATTCCTTACTCCTAAACCCAATTTTAGAAAGGGAGATGTGTTTCCAGTATCTCATCCCAGATGTTCTCATAACATATTTTTGAAACTGTCATATGTAGTTTGTGTTCAAGTTCTGCTGTGCTTTCTGTGGTATTTTTCAGTTATGTGTTTTTAAGGGCTCATCTGGGGTCCTAATACACATATGACAGTGTTTCTATACTGTAGAGTACACACACTGCTGGTGACCACTTCAGGCTCCCTTTACAAGGCAGATGGACCAATTCCCCCAGCAGCTGTGGGTGTTAGCAACTAACTACACCTGCTTCCTTTTCTGGATGATTGCACTCTGTAGAATAAAAGCTTCAGTACTGTTACAAGACTCATGCTCCCCACACACCCCTGCAACCTAACAAATGAAAATGAGGCCCAGCCTGTTCCTAACTTCTCTTGTCTTGCTGATAGCAACAGACCACATTCTCTCAAATTAGAAAGTAAACTCATTCATGCTTCATTGTAGTTCTTTCTCACTACAGACTATGGGGAAAGAACTTATAATTGTTAGAAAAAGTTTTTTGAGACTTGTTAAAATTTTGGTTAGATTATAATTACTTTGTGATAGATATTCCCACTCTAATAGCATGAATTGTAAATTGATCAGTGGTTGGCTATTTCTTTTCTGTTGACTGTAAGCTGTTACTGAAGATGGCCAAGAACAAGCCCAAGGTTGTGTATCTGATAAGGATACTCTGATTAATCTAGAAATGTTAAGAAAAACAGACAAGACTACCAATTTGCAAATAATAAAAATATATCCTAAAATAATTCTGGTATAATTCAGAAGATATATTGGGATCATTATTATAAACCTTGATCATAATATTGTAGAAATGCGTAGGTATTGGTTGAATAAGGTTAAGGTTGAAAAAGTGTTCAGGTTAAAAATGATCAGATTTTTAAATTTACATTTGCAGACATACAAAATCCTTAACTTCTGGCATCACATTCAGTTTCTTCCTCCAACACATAAATCCTATTATAGAGCCTTTGTGAAACCACCATACCAAAAGGCTGGCTAAGTCCCCTCTTCTGGCTTAAAAGAGCCAAGGTGATTTTTTTCACTGGGATTATACCCTCAATTAACTTTCATCTAAATTAAGACCCCAAAATATCTGAAAACTTATTTCTCTGTGTATTTTAATATATTGCTTTTAGTGTGACCTCTGATCATTAATTCCCTTTCATTTATCATTTACATGTATTTATTTGTATATTTTATGTTGTTATTTATTATTTCGGGCTTCCCTGTGGCTCAGCTGGTAAAGAATCTACCTGCAATGCAGGAGACCTGGGTTCGATCCCTTTCAATTCCTTTTTACTTGTTATTTTGGTAAATATATTGATTTTATCCTCCCTTGAAAAAAATCAGATTATGGAAGGTCTTTTAAGTGGTGGTTTTTTATTTGGTAACTGAAATAAACATTTCCTATTTCATAAGAGGAAAATATCATTATTTAAAAATTTATACTGATCTGAAAACTATTGGTTGTTTCTGAAAAGCCCTTTCTACACTAGTCAAACAAATCTCGAAGTCGCTCAGTCGTGTCCGACTCTTTGCGACCCCATGGACTGTAGCCTATCAGGCTCCTCTGTCCATGGGATTTTCCAGGCAATAGTACTGGAGTGGGTTGCCATTTCCTTCTCCAGGGGATCTCCCTGACCCAGGGATCAAGCCTGGGTCTCCTGCATTGCAGGCAGATGCTTTACCGTCTGAGCCACCAGGGAAGACCTCATTTATAGAGCTTGTTCAGTATTTTAGTTCTGTACGAGATTTTCAGTATAGCATAGGAAAGAATACTCTGTTAACTTGCTTAACACAGGTATACTGAAGAGAAGAAATGACTTTCCTAACTTATCTGTAATCATTGTTAAGTGAAGTCTTGGTAAGAGCAATTAAAGAATGGTGAGTTACTCATTAAAATTTTTGAAGTACTAAAGCATTGGAATGGATAGAATTATACAGGAGAATAATATAACTTATTTTCAGAAATAATAAGAAAATTGTATGAGGGTAGATATGTAAATTTTATTATAACAGTACCCTCTGTTGGTATTTCTCAAAAACTTTCTGCCTGTCAACCCTTAAAGGCTTCTAAGATTGTAAATGATTAATTATCACATTATCCATTTCTAATAAAAACATTTTCTAAGTCCTTCATCTATCTTTCATCATTTAGAAATGATATGGAATTTCAGTGTCACTGTTGATACACAATGCCCATCTTTTCCGGCCTAGTTGACAGATACACATATTCTAAAATCCCAAGCCAAATGTCACTCCCTCTGTGAAGACCTTCCCAGTCTCCTTTTTCCTAGGCAGAATTCATCCTTTTCTTAAATGTGCACTCATAGATCTTTGTACATACCTCTTTTAGACCTTGTATCTCACTGTATTATAATTATATGTTGTATAAGTTAACAATTGTTTTCTCATGTCATTAAGAAACCCATTATTTTTCTATTATATAAAAAATCCAAAAGTAGGCAGTTCAATATTGTTATAGCTTCTCCTTTCATCTTTATGCTTTATTTTTCAACCTCAAGCTCTGCCTTCCTTGCTCAATTTCCTCAATGTAACAATATAGTTGCTGTAGCTCCAGCCATCACACCCATGTCCTAGGCAAGAATGAGTAAAAAGGTAATGCAAAATGGCCCTCCCAGCTTAAGAACTTCCTAAGCACCCTCACTCCTCATCCCCCATCCCAGTGCATG
>SJYV01034855.1:2798-12879 GCA_006410875.1 Neotragus pygmaeus | reverse complement strand
GACCTTTGTTGACAAAGTAATGTCTCTGCTTTTTAATATGCTGTCTAGGTTAGTAATAACTTTTCTTCCAAGGAGTAAGCATCTTTTAATTTCATGGCTGCAGTCACCATCTGCAGTGATTTTGGAGCCCAGAAAAATAAAGTCAGCCACTGTTTCCCCATCTATTTGCCATGAAGTCATGGGACCAGATGCCATGCTCTTCTGAATGTTGAGTTTTAAGCCAACTCTTTCACTCTCTTTCACTTTCATCAAGAGGCTCTTTAGTTCTTCACTTTCTGCCATAAGGGTGATGTCATCTGCATATCTCAGGTTATTGATACATGGGTAGAGAGAAAGAGAGGGAAAAGAATATGTCCAGGTTGTTACAGAGATTTTGGTGGTCCCTAGATCATATGACGGAGAAGGCAATGGCACCCCACTCCAGTACTCTTTCCTGGAAAATCCCATGGGCAGAGGAGCTTGGTAGGCTGCAGTCCATGGGGTCGCAAAGAGTCAGACATGACTGAGGGACTTGACTTTCACTTTTTACTTTTCACTTTCATGCTTTGGAGAAGGAAATGGCANTTTTTTTTTTTTTTTTTTTTTAAATTTCATTGCTGCCATCACCATCCACAGTGATTTTGGAGCCCAAGAAAATAAAACCCGCCACTGTTTTCATTTTTTCCCTATCGATTTGCCATGAGGTAATGGAACCAGATGCTATAATCTTAGCTTTTTGAATGTTGGCTTTTAAGTCAGCTTTTTCACTCTCCTCTTTCACCTTATTCAAGAGACTCTTTAGTTCCTCTTCACTTTCTGCCATTAAGGTGTTATCTTTTGCATATCTGAGGTTGTTGATATTTCTCCTGGCAATCTTGTCTCCAGCTTGTGTTTCATCCAGCCCATTGTTTCTCATAATGTACTCTGTATATAATAAATAAGCAGGGTGACAATATACAGCCTTGACTCACTCCTTTCCCAATTTTGAACCAGTCCATTGTTCAATGTCTGGTTCTAACTGTTTCTTCTTGACCTGCATACATGTTTCTCAGGAAGCAGGTAAGATGGTCTGGTATTTCTGTCTCTGTAAGAATTTTTCACAGTTTCATGTGATCCACACAGTCAAAGGCTTTAGCATAGTCAATGAAGCAGAAGTAGATGTTTTTGTTGAATTCTCTGGCTTTTTCTATGATCCAGTGAATGTTGGCAATTTGATCTCAGGTCCCTCTGCCTCTTCTAAGTCCAGATTGTACATTTAGAAGTTCTTGATTCATGTACTATTGAATCCTAGCCTGAAGGATTTTGAGCATTACCTTGCTAGAATGTGAAATGAGTTCAATTGTATGGTCATTTGAACTTTCTTTTGTATTGCCTTTCTTTGGGATTGGAATGAAAACTGATCTTTTTCAGTCCTATGGCTATTCCTGAATTTTCCAAATTTTCTGTCATATTGAGTGCAGCAATTTAACGCTATCATCTTTTAGGATTTTAAATACATAAGCTGGTCTATCACTTCCACTAGCTTTGATCATAGTAATGCTTCCTAAGGCACATTGACTCTCTTTCCAGGATGTCTGTCTCTAGATTTGTGACCACACTATGGTCGCTATCCTAGACATTAAGACCTTTTTTTTTTTTTTTTTTTAANAACAAAGGGTGGCTCCAAATTATTGACCTAAGAAATGGATGGACATAATATGTGGGGGCAGGGGGAGGGGCAAAATCCATGACTCCATTTTAGCCATGTTAAATTCAAGATGTCTACAACTTATTTTTAAAATTTTATTGAATATAGTTGATTTATAATATTGTGTTTAATTTCTGCTGTATAGCAAAGTGACTCAGTTGTGTGTGTGTGTGTAAATAATCTTCATTTTATTTTCTATTGTGGTTTATCACAGGATATTGAATATATTATAGCTCCCTGTACTATCCATCCTATGTATAATAGTTTGCATCTGCTAGTTCCAAACTCTCAATTCTTCCTTCCCCTACTGCTCTTCCCACTTGGCCACCACAAGTCTGTTCTCTTTGTAAGTATGTTTCTGTTTTATAAATATGTTTTATAGATTTCTGTCATAGTTTAGATTCTGCATATGAGTGATAGAATATGGCATTTGTCTTTTTCTTTCTAACTTACTTCACTTAGTATGAAAATTTCTTGGTCTATCCATGTTGCTGCAAGTGGCATTATTTCATTCTTTTCTAAAAATTATTTTATTATTATATATATATATATATTTATATTTCATTCTTTTTAGTGGTTGAGCAGTATACCCTTGTATATCCATTAATTCCATGTTAATCCGTTCATCTATCAATGGGCATGTAGGCTGTTTCTGTGTCTTGACTACTGTGAATAGTGCTGCTATGAATATAGGGTGCATGTATCTTTTTGAATTATAGTTTTTACTGGGTACATGCCCAGGAGTGGGATTTATGGATCATGTGGTATTTCTTTTTAGTTTTCTAAGGAACTTCCATACTATTTTCCATAGTGGCTGCACCAATTTACATTCCCACTAACAGTGTAGGAAGATTCCATATTCCCCACACTGTCTCCAGCATTTATTATTGGTCTACAACTCCTTCATATGAATGTAGAGTAGGTCATTAGATATTTAAGTCTGGATTTTGAGGGAATAGTCAGGATTGGAATTATAGATCTGGGTGTCTCAGAACATGAGGTAGTATTTAAAGTCATGATACTGGATGAGATCCCATAAGGAATGAGAGTACAGAGAGAGAAAAAGAGATCTGATGACTGAATCTTGGAGTACTGCAGTGTTTAGAAACATGGAAGAGAAAGGAAATTGACCAAAGGGACTCAGAAAGAGCACAAGAGCACAAGTGTCTCTGGAAGAAAGCAAGAGGATGTGGTATCGCAGGCCGCCAGGGGTGACAGTGTTTCAAATCAGATGAACTGTTGTTCCACCCTGGCTGGAAGTAGAGGTCCAGGTTAAACAGAAAGTCAGGGAGAGGGGATTCGGGGCTTTCTCCCCTTAGATCCCTTGTCTTTTCATTCTTCACAAGCCCATTGAGCTTCATAGCCAAGGCTGTTAAGAGTTAGCCACTACGTGACCTTCACCTTTGAGGAAGGAGAACAGTATATCCCAGGAAAGTCTTGTATAGAGGCGAACAGAAATAATTCAAAGTAGAAGGTAACATGGCATTAAAGAGCTTCAGGTGAAATGATTGAGGGGTTTTATATTGTCTTTCTGATGAGAAGTAGGGAAGTCTTCATGGTGGAGGTTATGCTCATGTGCACACATACACTCACACAAAAGCAGAGTCTTGTACAGATGGAAATAGGCAGGACAGGTATCTTAACCAGAGGGACAACTGCATAAGCAGGGCCCACGGGAAGAAACTTGTAGCTTGTGTAGAGGATCCCAATCAGNGGTGGAGGTTATGCTCATGTGCACACATACACTCACACAAAAGCAGAGTCTTGTACAGATGGAAATAGGCAGGACAGGTATCTTAACCAGAGGGACAACTGCATAAGCAGGGCCCACGGGAAGAAACTTGTAGCTTGTGTAGAGGATCCCAATCAGTTAATTTTGTTTGGTTCACTGATTGGTTGATAATTGATTCTGTGCTCCACCCATGCCCAGCACTCACGCCAGAGTCACGCCATGCAACGGTTCTTTGCCACAGATGACAGTGTCTATCAAGCCAGAAACTCGGAAGATTTGCTCTGGGTTTCTAGACTCTTCCCCTAGCACTGCTCCATCTCCAACCTTGAATCCAAGTTAGTTAAAATCCCTAAAACTTCCCTGGTCTCCAAAGAGAAAGGATAGCAATGAGATTGCATTGAAGTCCTAAATCCCCAATGGCCCAGCTTAATCGAATGGACATATTTCATTAAACAAATGCCTGTGCCATCTGCTCTACTCCAATTAGGAATGCATGAGGAACATATTTCTCAATTATGTTGGAGAAGATGTTTGGGCTCAGAGGCCCCAGCCAACAGCCTTTCCTCAGGCAGTCTCAGTGGGGAGATCCGCCTCCAGCTTGTAGTAGCCCTCATGTATTTTTCATGTCGTCTCTCAACTCCACCACTCACTTTGCTTTAGTGCATTCCCTTTTGGGTTAGAACTGATTGGATCCAGCAGTCTTAATGAACATGCTCCATGCTGGTTTAAAATCATTGTATTTATTGCGAACTACTAACGTTTATGAAAATCTTCATTATGGCCAGATGCTGGGCTAAGCATTTTCTGTAGTGTTTTATCTAAACCATAAAACTTCTCTATTAAGTAAGAAGGATCCTCATTCTATAGATGAGAAAACTGAAGCTTTAGCAATCTTAAATCATTCAACCAAGATCCCACAGATGGTGAGTGATGGAGCTAGGAATACATGGGCAGCCTGGCACCAGAGCTCATGTTTTGATATAATATGTATTTCTAGAAGTATTACACACTGTCAATGTGCAGAGTGTGATGTAGGTGCTATTCTACTTTCAGGGCCTTCACAGCCAGATGCAGAAGAAATAGGAAATGAATCAGGATGGGTGGAGACAAGTACAAGTTGGGAGTGGAAGAAGTTACTCTCAGGGTTCCAAGTCAAAACACTGGTATAGCATACTCAAGCATTTAAGTCTAGCTCAGAAATGTAGACTACAGAGCCCTCAACTCTCAGATCTCTTTGTGATTTAACCAGTCAACTGTGCTAATCCATATGCCTGGCTCACCCCTTCTTGGGGCTGCTGAGGATGTTGGAGAAAAATCCACAGCAGTGATTTTCTGTTGTTCAGTCACTCAATCGTGTCCTCTTCTTTGCAACCCCATGAATTACAGCATGCCAGGCTTTCTTGTCCTTCACTATCTCCTGAAGTTTCCTCAAACTCATGTCCATTGAGTTGATGGTGCCATCCAACATCTCATCTTCTGTCACCCCCTTCTCCTCCTGACCTCAATTGTTCCCAGCACCAGGGTCTTTTCCAATGAGTAAGCTCTTCACATGAGGTGGTTAAAGTATTGGAGCTTCAGCTTCATCATCAGTCCTTCCAATGAATTTTCTACTGATTTTCTAGTTCTACAAATTCAGGAACCTATTTCAGTTTCCTGTCTCACTTGCTCACATGCTTCTCCCTGTCCCTAGTGCCTCATTGCACAGAAAACTTTTTACCAGTCTTCATCACTATCTCCAAGCCTCCAGTCTTACCACCTTGCCTTCATTGTTGAAAGGTAGCTATCCATCTCCTTTGCAGAGAAAACAGAGGTTATCAGATGTTGATTCCTCTGGCTGCCTGTACTTCTTATTAACCTTTACCCCTAGCTCATCCCCTGACATCTCAGTAGCATAATGACAAAATTAACTGGTATTACTTCTTTAGTACATTTTATAAGCCAGCCACTACTGGATGTCTATATGCGTTAACTCACTCAATCCAATCACCTTGTGAGAGGGGAACTATTTTTAATCCTCAATATACAGACAAGAAAAATGAGTCTCAGAAAGGTAGGGAGATGTTCCTCAGGATTACCTTCTTACACCTTTTGCCTTCTCATCACATGTAGTGTCTCTAAGAAACAGCATTTTCTTAAATGACATCAGTCACCATCTATATGCTCATGGCCAAATCTATGTTTCCAGCCTAGAATTCTTTTTGAGCTGCTCTTTATTCAGTTTCCCAATAGATGCCCACTGGCATCTCAGAATTAAACTTAGCCTCCCATCATCAGCCATCGATGGAATTGCTCATTTTACTACATTTCCTAGGTCTGTGGGTAATACCACTGTTTGAGGTTATGATGATGATAATATAATAATATTATGATTCTTGGTTATGTGGGAAAAGGAGAAACCTGTCTCCAGTCAGTTGTAATTTCTTATAAGATCTGCAGAGGAGACTCATGAAAAGGGATTCATCTAGTTACTAGCTATGGTTTTGGACCCCATCCTCAGT
Organism: Neotragus pygmaeus; assembly: GCA_006410875.1. Lineage (NCBI taxonomy): Eukaryota > Metazoa > Chordata > Mammalia > Artiodactyla > Bovidae > Neotragus > Neotragus pygmaeus. The sequence continues at coordinate 6,983 of SJYV01034855.1, read as the reverse complement.
ATAGAATGGAAAGTGAATCAAGTCAGCCTAATGGATTCATGTCTCCATGTGATGAATTTAAGTGACCTTGAAACAAAGTAGGTTGAAAAATTTATTCTGTTTTTATAATTCAGTGCCCAAGCTGAATCCCTCCTCTCACATAACAAACTATGTACAGGTGTGAGATCAAGAAAAATCATGGCTGGATTTTCTCCTAGAAAAGTAGTCTCCAGTAAATATGTCTTTCTCCAGGATTTTTGGAAAAGAGGATTAGCCAGTCTGTAGCTGTTTGGGATGAGATATGAAGGGAAAGGGCTGATTTGTTTACATTGTGGCATCATATCCTTTTGAAAACCCGCTCACTGAGACTGGAGCACCATACCGTGTCCTGCAGTTGAGCAGATCAGCATCCTTCCTCTTTGTGAATGGCATATCCTCTCCTTGACCTCAGCCCTAGGGAGGAGTAATGAGGGGTCTGATGAAAGGAGTGTCGAGTAATTTTGAATTCCTTCTGTTTGAAGTCCTCCCTTTGTCAGCTGTGTGACCTGTTTTTCATCTCAACCTCCCCAAGCCTCAGTTTCTTTGTCCATATGTGGGACTAACAACTCTACGGGGCACATAATAAGCGATCAGTTGTGGGAGGGGAATGAGAAGCTTGAGGTGCTGGTAGAGGAGGGGCAGGTGCAGCTGTAGTCTCGGTGTAGAGGAGCGGAAGTGGTCATACTGGTGACAGTGTGGTTTCTGTGGTAGGCAGTAGTCATCTGCTGGTGAGTCAGAATAGAGAACTGTGTGACTTTTCTTCCTCCCTCGCCCTTATAACATTTGATCCATCAACATCTGTAGATTTTATTTTATTAATTTATGTCAGTTCTTATAGCCACCATCCTAGTTAGAACACACGGCATCATTTCTTTTGGCCCAAGGGGTGACTTGACTTTCTCAGGACCGTGCAGTGAAGATCCAGCGCTGGTCTAGGTCCTCTTATTCCATGTTCTTTCCACTCTATGGGGACACTAGAGTAGAATAGTTAGAAGTCAGGATGACTAGGTACAACTGTGGCTCTCCTCCTCCACTAACTCTATTTTCTGGGGAAGTTACTTACCCTCTTTTACCTACTAGCTAAGCAGGCAATAATAGTAGTATCACTGCATAGGGTTGTTGGTAGATTTTAATATGATCTTGGATTTAAAGTATGTATTAGTTTCCTAGGGATGTTGTAACAAAGTACCACAAATGAGCAGCTTGAAACAGGAGAAATTTATTGTCTCACAATTCTGGAGTATGGACATCCGAAATCAAAGTGTGGGTAGAGCCATGCTCTTTCTGGTGGCCCTAGGCGGGAATCTTGTGTTGCTTCTTCTCACTCCCAGTGTTGCCAGTAATCTCTGACCTTCCTTGGGTTGTAGATATTGTACCCTAGTCACAAAGCTGTCTTCTCCCTGGGTGTCTTCCCTCCATGTGTGTGTCTGAATTTCCCTTTTATAAGAACCCTGGTGATACTGGATGCTACTCATTCTAATTACTCTAATTATTATAACTGGATTCTCTCTGTAAAGACCCTATTTACATTTAAGCTCATGTTCTGAGGAACTGGGAGTTAGGACTTCAATATATCTTTTTTGATGGGGGCATAATTAAACTGATGATAAAGAACTTTGCTCAGTCTTGGGAAGAGAGTAAATGCTCACTAAATATTTTTCTTCTTAGCAAGGAGCCTCCACTGTCAAGAAGAGCTCAGAGCTGAGGAAGAAGACACAGCTCTGCCTTGGCAGTGGCTGCTGTTATACAATTGCACATTCAGCTCTGGAGGCAGGCGGCCTCTGTGTTCTCAGGGAACTTCATCAATATTGTGACACTCCGACGTGTGTCAGCCGCAGGGTTCTCCAGGCTCCTTCTCTGCAGATTCTTGTGAAGCTGAAAAAATTAACCTCCCATCCTGGACAGTCTGAGTGATGGCCTGCCCAGAGGTGAGAGGGTAAAAGGGTCAGAGTGGCAGAGACCTCAGATAACCCAGGTGGTGCTAGTGGTAAAGAACCCACTTGATGATGCAGGAGACATAAGAGACATGGATTTGATCCTGAGGTTGGGAAGATCCCCTGAAGGAGGGCATGGCAACCCACTCCAGTATTCTTGTCTGGAGAATTTCATGGACAAAGGAGCCTGGGCGGATATAGTCCATAGGGTTGCAAAAGAGTCAGACATGACTGAATCAACTTAACACACATATATATGTATATGTATATATGAGTGTGCATGTATGTATGAGTATATATATGTGTGTACTTATATGTGTATATATGTAAAGTGTTGGTCTATGAAAATACCACCTCTCAATCTGATCTTCTGTAATTATCATTAAAAGTCCAATAGAGGTAAAATGTCTATGGGAAATGAAAGCAAAAATACCAAAGAAGATTTGATTTGATTTTTTTGTCCTATGGATTGTGGAACATTTTGACTTGCAACACTGGTTTGAATGTGAATGAAGTTTTGTAATAGGTCAAGCCACTGCATTGAACATTGATTTCTCTGGTGTTCTGTTCAGTTCAGTTGCTCAGTTGTGCCCGACTCTTTGCCACCGCATGGACTGACTGCAGCACACCAGGTTTCCCTGTCCATCACCAACTCTTGGAGCTTGCTCAAACTCATGTCAGTTAAGTCAGTGATACCATCCAGTAATCTCATCCTCTGTCATCCACATCTCCTCCAGCCTTCAATAGTTCCCAGCATCAGGGTCTTCTAAAATGAGTCAGTTCTTTGCATCAAGTGGCCAAAATATTGGAGTTTCAGCTTCAGCACCAGTTGTTCCAATGAATACTCAGAATTGATCTCCTTTAGGATGGAATGTTTGGATCTCCTTGCTGTCCAAGGGACTCTCAAGAGTATTCTCCAATACCACAATTCAAAAGCATCAATTCTTTGGTGCTCAGCTTTCTTTATAGTTCAACTCTCACATCCATACATGATACCAGAAAAATCATAGCCTTGACTAGATGGACCTTTGTTGGCAAAGTAATGTCTCTGCTTTTGAATATGCTGTCTAGGTTGGTCATAACTTTTGTTCCAAGGAGTAAGCACCTTTTTATTTCATGGCTGCAGTCACCATCTGAAGTGATTTTGGAGCCCCGCCCAAAATAAAGTCTGTCACTGTTTCCATTGCTTACCCATCTATTTAACATGAAATGATGGGACCAGAGGCCATGATCTTAGTTTACTGAATGTTGAGTTTTAAGTCAAAATTTTACTCTCCTCTTTCATTTTCATCAAGAGGCTCTTTAGTTCTTCTTTGCTTTCTGCCATGAGGGTGGTGTCATCTGCATATCAGGTTATTGATATTTCTCCTGGCAACTTATGCTTTATCCAGCTCAGAATTTCTCATAATGTTCTCTGCATAGAAGTTAAATAAGCAGGGTGACAATATACAGCCTTGACATANGACACGGTTGCCCTGCACAGATTCCCGGGCTGTGTGCCCTGGTCAGCCTTCACTGAGGTTCAGTCTGTGTACCGTGGGCAACCTGTGCCGAGGTCCGGGCTGTGTACTGTGGTAGCCTTGCTCCAAGGTCCAGGCTGCGTTTCGCAGTCACCCTGCTCTGGTGTCTGGGCTGTGTGCTGTGGTTGCCAACTTCTGAGGTCCGTGATGTGTGACAGAGTCGCCCTGTGCCGAGGGCCATGCTGTGTGCCTCCGTCGCTCTTCACTGAGGTTCTGGCTGTGTGCCGCAGTCGCCCTGAGCTGAGGCCCGGGCTTTTTGCCCCAGTCGCCCTTAGCCGAAATCCGGCCTGTGTTCAGCAGTCACCCGGCCCCAAGGTCCGGCCTTTGTGCTATGGTCGCCCTGCGCCGAGGTCCAGCCTGCGTGCTGCTGTTGCCCTTCGCTGAGTTCCAGCCTGTGTGCAACCTTCACCCTGCGCCGAGGTTGGGGCTGTGTTCTGCGGTTGGCTAGCGACGAGTTATGGGCTGTGTGATGCGATCGCCCTTCACTCAGTTTCAGGCTGTGTGCCTCGGTACTCCGTTGCCAAGGTATGGGCTGTGTGCAGTGTTTGCCCTGTGCCGAGGTCCTGGCTGTGTTTGACAGTCGACTAGCGACGAGTTCCAGGCTCTGTGAGGCTGTCTCACTGAACAGATTTCTGAGATGTGTGCTGCAGTTGCCCTTCACTGAGGTTAGGGGTGTGAGCCGCAGTCGCCCTGTGCTGTGGTCCGGGCTGTGT
>SJYV01034854.1:16037-45561 GCA_006410875.1 Neotragus pygmaeus | reverse complement strand
ATGTGTCTGTTGGCCATTTTGATGTCCTCTTTGGAAAATTGTTTATTTAATTCTTTTGCCCATTTTAAAATCAGATTTTTTTTAGTTGACTGAATTTTTTAATATATTTTGGAGATTAACCCCTTATCTGATATATGATTTGCAGAATTTTTCTCCATTCAGTATGTTGTCTTTTGATTTTGTTAATTGTTCCTTTTGCTTTGCAGAAGCTTTTGAGTAATAGTCCCATTTGTTGTTTTCTTTTGTCTTTTGTGATTTATACCCAAATCACTGCCAAGAGCAGCATCAGTGATTTTTTTTCCCTCCATTTTCTTCTAGGAGTTTTATGGTATCAGGTCTTATATTTAAGTGTTTGATCCGTTTTGAGTTAACTCTTGTGAGTGGTATGAGATGGATGTCTGGGGAGCCTGGCGGGCTGCTGTCTATGGGGTCGCACAGAGTCGGCCATGACTGAAGTGACTTAGCAGCAGCAGCAGGCAGTCCTCCAGTTTTCTGGGAGTCATTTATTGAAGAAACTATACTTTCCCCATGGGTATTATTGACTCCCTTGTTGAATATTAGTTGGCTTTGTAAGCAGGATTTAATTCTAGGCTCTCTACACCCTTGTCAGTGTGTTTATTTTTGTCCCCATACCATGCTGTTTTTATTACTATGACTTTGTAGTATACCGTACAATAAGGAAGTGTGATACTTCTGGCTTCGCTCTTTTTTTCTCAGGATTCTCTCTCAGCCCTTTTTTGCCTTTGTGCTCATCTCTTCTTGGGACCCACTTCCCCCAACCTGTTAAAGAGAGGTGATAATGCTCCCTACTTCTTACTGTGGCTGTGAACACCAAATGAGTTATACTCCATGTAAACCCTTAGACCAGTACTTTGCTCCTAATACACTCTTCATAATTGCAAGCTAATTCTATATTTTTTAGGAGATTTAGGAAAATGAAGAATGTATTTGATTTCCTTTTATATTTAAAAGATCCTAGTGTATTTACATTTTTGAATTGAAATATAGTTAATTTACAGTGTTGTGTTAGTTTCAAGTGTGTAGCAAATGGTTCAGTTATATATATATATATATATATATACACACACACACATATATATACACACACACATATATTTGCATTTCTCTAATAATTAGTGATATCAAGCATCTTTTCATGTGCCTGTTGGTCATGTGTATGTCTTCTATGGAGAAATGTCTGTTTAAGTTTTCTGCCCATTTTTAAATTAAGGTGTTTGTTATTTCTGATGTTAAGCTATATGACCTGTTTGCATATGTTGGAAATTAAACCCTTGTTGGTAGCATTGTTTTCAAATATTTTTTCCCAGTCCATAGGTTGTCTTTTCATTTTGTTTATGGTTTCCTTTACTGTGCAAAAGCATTTAAATTTAATTAGGGTCCGTTTGTCTATTTATTTTTGTTTGTTTGTTTTGGCTGCATCATCTGATATGTGGAACTTCCCTGACCAGGGATTGAATTGGCATTCCCTGCAATAGAAGCTCAGAGTCTAGTGGTTAAACTAGATCACCAGGAAAGTCATATTTATTTTTGTTTTTATTTCTACTACTCTAGATGACTTTCCTGAGTTCATTGGTGATCCCTAATAGTTTTCTGATAACATCTTTAGAATTTTCTGTGTATAACATCATGCTATCTGCAAACAGGAATAGTTTTACTTCTTTTCCAGCTTGGGTTCCATTTATTTTTTTTTCTTCTCTGCTGTGACTAGGACTTCCAAAACTATGTTGAATAAAAGTGGTGAGCTTGGTCATCCTTGGCCTTTTCCTGATCTTAGAGGAAATGCTTTCAGGTTTTCACCATTGAGTGTGATGTTAGCTGTGAGTTTGTCGTATATGGCCTTTATTATCTTGAGGTATGTTCCCTCTATGCCCAGTTTCTGAAGAGTTTTTAGTCATAAACGATGATGAATTTTATCAAGAGCTTTTTCTGCATGTTTTGAGATGATCATATGGTTTTTGTTTTTCAGTTTCTTAATGTGATGTATCACATTGATTGATTTGTGGATACTGAGGAATTCTTGCATCCTTGGGATAAATCCCACTTGATCATAATGTATGATCCTTTTGGTGTATTGCTGAAATTGATTTGCTACTACCTTGTTGAGAATTTTTGCATCTATGTTCATCTGTGACATTGGCCTGTGATTTTCTTTGTGTGTGTGTATGTGATATTTTTGTCTGGTTTTGATGTTAGGGTTATGGTGCCCTTATAGAATGAATTCATAAGTGTGTCTTCCTCTGCAATATTTAGGAATAGTTTAGGAAGGATAGGTTTTAACTCTTCTCTAAATATTGGTAGACTTTACCTGTGAAGCCATCTGGTCCTGAACTTTCGCTTGTTGAGAGTTTTAGAATTACTAATTTGATTCAGTACTGATAATTGGTCTGCTCATATTTCCTATTTCTTCCTGGTTCAGTATTGGGAGATTGTACCTTTCTAAGAATTTGTCTATTTCTTCTAGGTTGTCCATTGTATTTGCATATAATAGCTTATAGTAAGTAGTCTCTTATGATCCTTTGAGTTTCTATGGTGTTGGTTCTTCTGCATTTATCATCTTCTGACTTTATTGATTTGAGCTCTTTTCCTTTTTTTTCTTGATGAGTCTAGGTAAAGGTTTATCAACTTTGTCTTTTCAAAGAATCAGCTTTTAGTTTTATTGATCTTTTCTATTTCTTTTTAAGTCTATTTCATTTATTTCTGCTCTGATTGTTATGATTTCTTTCCTTCTATTAACTTTAGTTTTTGTTTGTTGTTTTTTCTCTAGTTGTTTTAGGTGTACGTTTAGGTTGTTTTTTTGAGATATTTCTTGTTTCCTGAGGTAAGCTTTTATCATTATAGACTTCCCTCTTAAAATTACTTTTGCTGCATCCCATTGAGTTTGAATCATTGTGTGTACATTTTCATTTGTCTTTAGGTGTTTTCTGAGTTCTATTTGATTTCTTCAGTGATCCATTGGTTGTTTAGTAGCATATTGTTTAGTTTCTACGTGTTTGTATTTTTTGCATTTTTTTCCCTTGTAGTTGATTTCTAGTGTTGTGGTTTGAAAAGATGCTTTTATGCTGATAGAAGCATGCTTTTTTGCTGATATGAGTTCAGTTTTCTTAAATTTACCAAGGCTTGTTTTATAGCCTAGCATGTGATCTATCCTGGAGAATGTTCCATGTGCATTTGAAAATACTGCGTGTTCTGCTGCTTTTGGATGGAATGCTCTATAAATATCAATTAAGTCCGTCTGGTCTAATGTGCCATTTAAGGCCCATGTTTCTTACTGATTTGCTGTCTGGCTCATTATCTTCCATTCTTCATTGTCTCCTGTAACAGTTTTTAAAGTCTGTTTTATCTGGTATAAGTATTGCTGCTCTTTCTTTTGACTTCTTTTTACATATGATACCTTTTTCCATCCCCTCACTTTCAGTCTGTATGTGCCTCTAGATCTGAAGTGAGTCTCATGTAGGCAGCAGATATGTGGGTCTTGTTTTTGTATCCATTCAGCCAGTTTGTGTCTTTCAGTTCAAGCAATTAGGCCATTTACATTTAAGGTGATTATTGATCTGTATATTCCTGTTGCCACTTTGTTAATTGTTTTGAATTTGATTTTGTAGGTCTTACCAGCCCTTTTTTTGTTTTGTTCTCTTCTCTTGTGATTTGATGACTATTTTTACTGTTATGTTTAGATTCCTTTTTCTGTTTTGTGTGCATATCTGTTATAGATTTTATTTGTGGTTACCATGAGGTTTTTGTATAGGAGTCTGTATTTATATGTACTGGTTTTAAGTTGCTGATCTCTTAATTTCAGAGACCGTTTAGAAACCCTGCATTTTTACTCTCCTCCCCTCACAATTATGGTTTTTTATTTTATATTTTACATCTAATTGTTTTGTATATCCCTTAACTGCTTACTGTTTTTTATTTTATATTTTACATCTAATTGTTTTGTATATCCCTTAACTGCTTATTGTAGATACACATAATTTTACTACTTTTGTCTTTTAACCTAACTATCTTTGTGTGTGGATAATTTCCTACCTTTACTGTATATTTGCCTTTATCAGTAAACTTTTCCATTTTGTTACTTTGTTGCTTCTAGTTGTCATCTTTTCTGCCTACAGAAATTCTTTCAGCATTTGTTGTAAAACTGGTTTGATGGTGTTGAATTCTTTTAGTTTTTGCTTGTCTGTAATGCTTTTGACTTCTCTATCAAATCTGAACAAGAGCCTTTCTGGGTAGGATATTTTTGGTTGTAGGTTTTTCTTTTTCATCACTTTAAATATATTGTGCTACTTCCTTCTGGTCTGCAGAATTTCTGCTGAAAAATCAGCTGATAGCCTTGTGAGAGTTCACTTGTGTGTTATTTGTTGCTTTTCCCTTGTTGCTTTCAATATTCGCTCTTTATCTTCAATTTTTGTCATTTTGATTACAATATGATGTGGTATATTCCTTGGTGGGTTAATCCCATATGGAACTCTGTGCTTCCTGGCCTTGGGTAGCTGTTTCCTTTCCTAGGTTATAGAAGTTTTCAGCTATTATCTTTTCAAATATTTTCTCAGGCCCTTTCTCTTTTTCTTATCTTTCTGGGACCCCTATAATGTGAATATTGGTGTGCTTCATGTTGTCCCAGAGGTCTCTTAAATTGTCCTCATTTCTTTTCATTCTTTTTTGTTTGCCAGCAGTGATTTCCACTACTCTTTCTGTGAGGTCACTGATCTGTTCTTATGCCTTATTTAATCTACTGTTGATTTCTTCTAGTGTATTTTTCATTTCAGTTATTATATTCTTTAATTCTGCTTGATTGTTCTTTATATTTTTTAATTCATATGGCAAAACCAATACAGTATTGTAAAGTAAAGTAAAGTAAATAAAAAATAATAAAATTTAAAAAAACCTTCTAATTTCTTGCTCTGTGCATCCATTCTCTTTAGTTCTTTGATCACCTTTATGATCATTACTTTAAACTTTCTCAAGTAGATTACCTTGTGTTTACATTTTTCCATTAGATTATTAGTCTTAGAAGCAGTTGTGACTGTAAAAATTGACAGTCAGCCAGATACATGTACTGTTTTCATTTCTATCTGACGCAAAGTAGGTACTCAAATAATGGTTAAAAGAATGATAGAGGTAATGGTAATGGCTAACATTTATTGTGTACCTGCTGGCCAACACTTATTGAGTGTCTAGAGATAAAAGATGAGTGAGACCTGTTTCTTACCCCTGAAGTGCTTACCGAGTAACTGAGAGACAGACTTCTTAACTCAAGAGTACAGTGGTCAGTGCTGTGACTGGGAACCCAGGAAAGGGTCAGAGAGGCACAGGATTGTAATAATCATCAAAGCTATTTAAAAGATGACAGAAAAAAAAAGAAGAAATGGATATTGGACCATGGATGTCCCTTTTTTTCTCCAAGAGCAATCTGTTTACCTAGCAAAAGGCCCAATAATTTATGTGTTTCAGATAGTATAGCTTCATGAAGTAGATATGATACTATCAGTAACATTTAAACTTTTTTCAGGAAGAGATTGATAGAGAAAGTACCCATTTCTTAGGGGGCTCAAATTAAACAATTTGAGATTGTTTAATTAACCTTTTCGAGTGTAGTTAACTAATCCCAAACTGTTAAACCCCTNAACAATGGAAATGATATAATCCCAACTTAATTCTTGTTTGCAGAAAAAGTAGCAGTCAATAGTCTAATGATTGGGAAATATTGAACACATTTTAGTTATTAATTTTGAAGTCAATTTAAATTTTGCACAGGCAAGACAAGTGCATGGTACCAATTAAAAGGGACAAAATAAGTTTTCTGTCTCTTAACCACCATTTCCCCTTCTGAAGGTCGTGTCATTTATCCATTTGTTGTTTTGTATCCATTTGTGTGCACGATGAGGCACGCACACAAATTCACACAAATGTTTGCATGCATTATTAGGCTTTTGTGCCTAGTAACATGTCTTGGTGTATATCCTTAATGACACTTCTGGACCAGCCTCATTTTTAGAGGGTTGCATGGTATGGATTCATGGAACCAGCTCACTACTGAAACATGTTATATTCTTTCAGTCTTTTACTAATTTAAGCAACACCATAATGGTTAATCTTGTACATATGCCACTTCGAACATGTGCAAGTATATCTGCAGTTTAAATTCCTAGAAGTGGAAATACTGAGTCAAAAGGCGTAGGCATTTACATTTTTGATAGATAATTGCCACATTGCTTCCCACAGAGGTTGCACCAATTTGTTCATCAGTTTATACTCTCAGTGGAAAGTATGAGAGGATGTCTTTCTCTATATCATTGTCAATATTANAATACTGAGTCAAAAGGCGTAGGCATTTACATTTTTGATAGATAATTGCCACATTGCTTCCCACAGAGGTTGCACCAATTTGTTCATCAGTTTATACTCTCAGTGGAAAGTATGAGAGGATGTCTTTCTCTATATCATTGTCAATATTATATTACCGTTTTTTGATTGTTTTTGACAAATAAAAACTATCTTATATCAATAAGACTAAGAAATCCACAGGGTATAAAAGAGAGCCATTGAGAAACTTTATGGTATTTAATATCAAGGGGAAAAGATATCTCATTGTAAGTAAAGAGTTATTTATATCCCTCTATCTGGACTGTCACCTTTTGGGGAGTTTTATGCTTGCCATTTCTGTATCTCTCATACTTATTCTTTGCGTGAGTAGCAGCTCTATGCCAGGCACTCTGCTGCGTGCTATGAAAGCCAAGACAATATTCTGAGAGAGTCCACACTCTATTGGGAATATTCTGAGAGAGTCCACACTCTATTGGGAATACGTGTATAAATATTCTAATACAGAAGGTGTAAATTTTACAGTTTTCATAAAAGAAAATCACCAAAAGGTCAGGGTCCTTCTGGTGGTGAGTACTGTACAGGTATTGTCAAATGAATCTCACTGTAATTTGTATTTCTCTTATGAGTGTGGTTAAACATCTGTTCATGTGTTTGTCATTTTTTCCTATGAATTGTGCTTTCCTATTTTAAGCTAGGTTATTGATCTCTTTGCTGATATTTTGTGGAAAGAGGTCTTTCTATATCACAGGCAATATTCTCCCGCTTTGACTTCTGTCTTTCTTGATAAATTTTCTTTTTCTTCTGTGCCATATTTATAGTTTTCTGTAATTTATCAACTCTTTCTTTTGTCTTCTGGATTCTGTGTTGGACTTTCAAAGAGTCTTTCCCACTATGAGATTTAAAATCTTTCTCTCATGTTTTCTTCTAGTGTTTTTAAGGTTTCATTTTATATGCATACATTTATTTTGAATATTCACAGTCTAGGAAGAAATGGCATTGCTTATTTTTAAAAAATGAGGCACAGAGGCACAATGTGAATTTTCTTACTGTATCTTCTTCCTACCATTCTCATGCCAGACCTGCATTCTCTTAGGTGAGGAGTTACTTGTGACCCAGTAAACACCAGTTGTGTCATTGTAAGGATCATACAGGTCTCATTGTTGTCATAGCTTTGAGCTGAATTAAAAATACTCCCCCTTTTCTGGAGATAGCCATCCTGCTTATTACACCCTGCTAGATTGGCCATTCATTTGACAAATATTTATTATGTGCTCACTAAATCATGTCCAAATAGTTGGTATTGATACCCTTTGATCCAATGGTAATAATCTAGCTGTTTAGCAGGGCATGGGCATATATAAAGGCATTGAGTGTCATACAGGTAATTGTGTCATGCATCAGAAAGCTGTGTCATCTCTTCGGAACATGAAATTAGTCAGTTTCATCTTTGTCTGGAATCCAGCACTGGCTGAACTCTCCATAGCATTCGTTCCCATCCTGCAGGTCAAGAGCCTCTTGCCTAGGCTTGTGTAAAGGGTGATTCTTGGGAGGTAATAGTACAAATATATGATAGATGTCATTTGAAGATTTACATAGAGACATGACAGTAGGTTTCCTGCTACTTAAAAAACTTTCCTTCTTAGCTTTTGAGCTGAAAATATCTTAGGTATATTTATGATAGTATGTCAGAGCACTTTTTAAAGTGGCAGTGTATTTTATAAATATAAGGAGGTCATTGTGGTACGAGACATCAATGTGGTTTCACTGTGTAATTTTTAAGGGAAATTATGAAATATTTCAAGCATTGGAAAAAGAGAGAAACTGAATAATGAGTACCAGTGTACTCTCCAGTCTGCTTTATCAAATCCTCATATTTTGCCTTATTTACTTCAGATATTTTATATACATTTTCTTTACAATTCTCTCTAATGAACTTGGTGCATTTTGTGGTTCAGCAGCATGAGTACTTCAAAAAACATTGTAATAATGAGAGGTATTGTTTTAAAGAAACAGTCTTACGGATAGAGCTGAAGCTCTCTTGGTATCTACTATTACTTTCAGGTTACTTGCAGTATCTTCCTGGGTGTTTTAAGACTGATATTGTGACGGGAGCCAAATGGTAGGAGAGCAGAACCTCTGTAAGCAGGGAATGTTCATGGAGCAGCTTCTTCATAAACTTGCCTTTTTGTGTGTGAGGAGGGTGGAAGATATCATGCATCTGTGTGAGAGCGGGGGGCACAGCAATGTGCTATTCCAGGATTCTGTATCTATTCAAAACTCTCTTGATCAGTAGATTTGGGGTAATTTTTAGTGACTACCTGTGAATTTCTGCCAGTGGTAATTTTGCAAAAAGATTTTCCTTGAACTAGTATGGGGGCACGGCTGTGAACCCACACCCCCATCTAGCTCTAAAGGAAACCTTACTCTTCAGAAAGAAACCAACCAAGTTTGAAGGCAGGCTGACAAACGGTGCCTCATTTCCCTGCTCTGCTTCAGCCCTGAGCTCTAGGGGACCCTGCCCAGCCTTGCCCTAATGCTGCGAGAAGCCTGGCACCAGCATTTCTGGCTGGTCAGGACAGCACTGAGCTCCCCTGGTCTCAGTGTCACCAGCCTGCTCCATGTGCCTGTATTCTTGGTGGCGGGAGAGAAGGAACCATTGTGAGATCTGAGGAAATCAGCTAATGGGGAGAGGAAGTGCCCCTTGGAGGGAACTGAGCCACTCAGCTGATTATGTAAATTAGATGAGACGCCCCTTGGCTCACCTACTTGGTAGGGTGCATCTGGCATATTCTGACCGTTTATTGTCTTAATGTTGATCCCAGAAGGCTTTCCACTCCCTGAGATGAATATTAAAACACCAAAGCACTAGCTTTTCTGGTTTTTTACTTCCTGGAATGAAATATTAGCGCATTTTGATTGAAGAGAATCTGTCTTCTGGTTTATGGGTTTATGTTTTTCTTTTACATTGAAATAGCATACAGTGAAGTGCAGAGATCTTAGAAATACAGCCTAATGAATTTTTACATGTGCAAACCATCACCCACATCAAATTGTCGAACATTTTCATCCTCCCAGCAGGCTATCTTGTACCCCTCCCATTTGGTACCTTCCCAAGGGTAACGTCTATTCTGAGATCTCTCACCATTGATTAGTTCTGCCTGTTGTCAAACTTCACATAAATGGAATCATACAGTATGTGATCTGTTGGGTCTGGCTTCTTTCACTCAACATTCTGACTGTAAAAATTCATCCGTGTTCTTAGATGTAGTTCTTTTTTTAAATAGCACTTGCTATTTAATGATGGCATTAATTATGACAATAAGTAATCAATTTGTATACTACTCTCCAATTCACTGTTTGATCCTGAAGACATCTCTCTAATGGTGCCAAAGCATCTAGCGTTAAACTACTTTTGGGGATGATGAAAGAGTCACTTAGAGGCTTTCACTACTGACCCCAAGGTCACCCACCTGCTAAATGATGATGCCAGGACTAGTTTTGGTTTGTTGACAGCATTCTCTCCATCCAGTGTGATGTCTCTATATTAACTTGTGTCAGAGGTTGGTAAAAGACAGAAAGGATGAAAGCAGGGAGGGGCCCCCCAACTGAACCTTCATTGATATTTTGCTCTGTAGTAGTTTGGTTAATTGAAAGAAGTTGAGGTTCAACCAAGCTGACCCCCCAGTGCCTGCCTAGTATGTAATGAATGGGGAGGGAGAGGTGAAAAGAGGGAGCTGACTTGACTCTGCCACCAGCTACATCCAGGCAATCCTGCTTATCGCAAAGCAGGCTCTGCTAGTTTAACTCGTAGTAGTGTACAAATTATGCCTTTGCCCAGTGAGGCTGCTGTTTGCAGGCTGCTAAATGTGTCACAGAATTTTTGCTAGAGTGGCATTATCAGGGCTTCTTGGCCTCCAGTTGTGGATAAACCATCTCAGACTCTGATGAGCATACTGCTTTGGGAAGCAGGAATGGCGTGAATTCCCCTCTCCGTTCACTCAGGAGGTCCTTGCAACACAGTTTGCGTGTCATGGGAACATCGATAGTTTATTGATGGCCTCAATTTTGCTGTCCAAGCAGAGTTTCTGTTGTTAAGACTTCAGATTTGAGAAGAGAGAAACTGGGTTTCCTTTACCTCCTAAAAAGGTTTAGGATAGTGGATACCCTGACTTTTCTGTTGTGTTTTAAAGCAAGCAGAATCATTGCTGATTTATATTTGTGGGCATGTATGAATTTCTATAAGCCCCTGTGACCCACAGTTTTGACCCAGGATGTGTTCTCTACCACTGAGAGAGTAGGATCCAGGTTCTCAAGAAATGTATTAATAACTTAGGCCTCGTCATTAGAAAGCTGAGACTGAGGATTGGGGGCTCGGAATGCTCATACCTGGGAAATCTGGCATCCTCCGACTTGGATCAGAACCTCGGAGAGCTCCAGGTTCAGGGATCCTGGCAGCTGTAGATGAGCAGAGGTTATTCCACTGTCAAGTCCACCCTCTTCTGCAGCAAAGAGCCATTTTGTGTGGATGATAAAGAGTCTTCAAGGATTCCAGCCCTAGTATTTGTGGGCTTAGGGATAAAGCAGTATTAGATTCTTTAGGTGTGGAGGAAAGTGAAGTTTTCCATTGGAGCCATGGCTGGGGTGATTTGAGCCTCCCCAGTATAGATAGTCAGGGAGCTTCTTAGGTGGCACTCATGGTAAAGAATCCACCTGCCAGTTCAGGAGACATAAGAGATACCAGTTTGATCCCTGGGTCAGAAAGATCCCCTGGAGGAGTGCATGCCAATCCACTCCAGTGTTCTTGCTTGGGAAATCCCATGGACAGAGGAGCCTGGCTGACTACAGTCTATAGGATCTCACAGTCATACACAACTGACACAACTTAGCACTGTAGCCAGGACACTGGTTCTTCGGGGGAAGTGAGGTGTAGCAGGAGAGGTCTGCCTGGAAGGCCTGGAGCTGGGTTCCACAGCCCTCCCTGCCCCATACTAGCCTCATAGCCTTTTGATGGTCTTGCATCTTCCCTGACTGGGTCTCATGATTCTTGTGTGCAAAAATATATCAACCTAGAAAAATCAGGATTTTTTTTTTTCAGTAACAAACTGACAGTGTTATTGTGAGGAGCAAGTGAAAAAAAAGTGACAGCACTTTAATTTATATAAACCCTTGCCAGTGTAAGGCTGTGTCATTGCCAGCATCGTCACCTATTTTTGGAGGCCCCCCCCGATAGGGGTCCATGACATCAGACATCTATGAACGTCAGGGTGTTCAAAAGGTGCACCCCCTGCCTTGCATGTGCACAGTAGTTGGTGCCTGGGGTCAGCACATACATCAGATAGGTTGAGCCAGAAGTGAGCACACAGGGACGTGTGGCTTGCTGTGCAATTTGAAACATTTTTGAGGGCATGAGCTTTCCCTGTGGTCTTTTGGGAGTAATTGGAGGCTTTGAGGAGGAGAGTGGCAAGAGTGGACAGTTTTAGGAGAGCGTCCCTTGGGGCAGTGTGGAGGTGGAGCAGGGAGGGCAGGACTGGAGACAGGCGGCATTTGGGGGAGAGTGGCTAAGAGGCCAGCTCTGAAGCTAGACCATTGGGTTCCAGTTCTGGAGTCTCCTTCTTTGACCTCGGACAGGCTTCTTCAGCTCTCTGTGACTTGGCATGGGCATCAGTGAATAGGGCTGTTCTGCATATTAAAAGTTGCAATCCAGGTGCAGCTCTTAGAGGAAGCTTTGGTACAAGGTAAACTCTCAAATGTAAGATGATATTCATGTGTATTTTTTATTGTGGGTAAAAAAAAATCTAACACAAAAGTTGCCTTTAGATGTGTATAAGAGACAGGTTTTAAGACTGATATNTCTGCATATTAAAAGTTGCAATCCAGGTGCAGCTCTTAGAGGAAGCTTTGGTACAAGGTAAACTCTCAAATGTAAGATGATATTCATGTGTATTTTTTATTGTGGGTAAAAAAAAATCTAACACAAAAGTTGCCTTTTTAGCCATTTAAAAGTACATTCAGTGGCATTCATTGCGTTCACAATTTTATGCAACCATCACCACTGTCTGTTTCCAAACTTTCATCACCCCAAACAGAAAGTCCAGAACCATGAAACATTAACTCTCATCCTCCTGTCCCATTACTCCCTGGTAACCTCTCGTCAGTTTCTGTCTGAGTTTGCCTATTCTGGATGTCCCATATACACGAAATCAGATCATGTTTGTCCTTTTGTGTCTGGCTTATCTCACTTAGCATGATGTTTTCTAGGTTCGTTCATGCTGTAGCATGTATCAAAATTGTATTCCTTTTTAAGGCTGAGCAATATTCTATTGTATGTGCGTGCCACATCTTGTTTATCTGTTTGCCTGCTGATGGACTCTTGTGTTGTTTCTGCTTTTCGGCTTTTGTGAATAATGCTGCAGCAAATGTTGGCATACAAGTATCTATTTAGGTCCCTGCTTTCAACCCTTTGGGGTATATTACCTGAAAGTGGAATTGCTGGATCATATGGTAATTTTGTGTTTAAATTTTTGAGAAACCACCATGCTGTTTTCCACAGTGACTGCTCCATTTTGTATTCTCACCAGCAGTGTGCAAGGATTCCAATTTTTCTACATCCTCATCAGCACTCGTATTCCTTTACCAAAAAAAAGAAAATCTAGCCATCTTGATGGGAATGAAAGGATATATCATTTTGGTGTCGATTTAAGTTTTCCTAGTGAATAATGATGTGGTGTTCTTATCGGCCATTTGTATATTTTCTTTGGAAAAATGTCTGTTGAGGTTCTTTGCCTGTTACTCATATTTTTGAGGCAGTATGGGAGGAAGGAGAGAAATAGATTAAGGAAGTAGATAGAGCCCAACTGGGTGGCTGGTTAGATAACGAGGGTTAATGCTGAGTCTTCCAGCCAGGGTAAGTGTGCAGATGATGAGCTATCAAGCAGGATAGCTCCCGTCCCTCCCAGAGAAGGGGCAGATTCGAGAGAAGATGTTTGGTTTTGGTGAAGTTACACCGAGCCTGGATGAACCTGGTTGTTGGGCCAATGGAGAGTCTGTAGGATGCACTGCCGTGGCTGCGTGTCTAGTTGGTTTCTTTGGAAAAGGGCAAGGCATATTTTTGGTTTTGTCTCCTTGCTTCCATCTAAGAAGCAACTTATGGAGTTGTGTCATCATTAGGCTTATGTATCTGGCAAATGTGAACAATCATTGGTGTGGGGCACAGAATCTGAAACTTATGAACCAGATCCTCTCCTGTTTCTGGTTTCTCAGCCCTTAAGCACCTGCTTCGTCAGATCAGTCCTTCAAACCTTGTGAGGTGCTGCTCTGAAGCCTTGGGTGTGAACATTCTTGACAACCATGGCTTCTGAGGCTTTCCCCAGTGACCACCCCAATTTTTCAAATGTTTGCAACCCCTTCATCCTTCCCCAGCTGCATGCCATTAGTGGTTAGTGCTAAGCAAGTACTCAGCATGTCACCCACAGCCCACTGAATTTCTCTGAATCACTCCTTGGCAAAACTGGATGTTGCATCACTGCGTTATATTGTGTCCAGTTGGGAAATTGGTGTTTGCATGGTCATACCCACCCTACAGTGGAGAGTGATGTTTAAGCAACTCTTCTACCCCCAAAGAAGCAGCCATTGGGGATGACCCCATGGTGACTGCTTGTCTGTATTTCTAGAGCCATAGCAGGCTGGCAGCCATCACTAAGAAAGCATCCTTTCATGCAGCTCAGGCTGGCAGTGTTTGCAGATTGTCCCCTGATGCCATCTGCCTGTGAAGCTGCACAAACCCCCAGCAACTGCTGTTCTAGCAGGCACCGGGCTGCTGAGGTGGGAGTGCGCATACATACACGCGCATGCACACAGCTTTACGCTGTGTTGGCCTGGTGCGCCAGCTGAAACTCTCAACCTAGCAGAGCACCAGCCACAGCTGCTGGTTTCCGGTGGGGCCCTGGTGAGGGAGAAGAGGGCGAGGCTGTTGTGAACAGGGCCAGCAATCGGGGAATTGGATACAGTAACTAACACTTGGGTGTGTAGGAAGCTGCTAGGCAGTGGCTATGTTTTGACAAGCTTTTGTTCTGTTCTTTCCACCTCTGCCCAGGCCAAAGTGTGGCCTCCTACCAAATTTTCCATCTTCCTGTTCATTCATTGAAGGACCCATGCCCAGGTCTTGCCCCAGCCTCTTTCTAAAGGACACATCTTTCCTCTTTGAGCCCTTCCTGACACCCAGGTATGCTTTGACTCCAGGCGCTTCACTTTCCCTTCTTCCCAAGTCAATGTGATCCTGGGTCCAGACAAGCCCAGAACCCCAGCCCAGATCTGCAGCTTGTGAATTACTATCATTTCTGACTCTTAATGCTTTTGAACATAATTATGTAAATTATTAAGTAATTCGAAATGATTGTATCAGGCATCAGGTTTTAAAAATCCAGATCTTAATGGAGCTTTGATAAGAGACTACCTCATGTAAACTTTGTGTGTAAAGCATCAGGTATTTTGGGCTTGAATTTCTGTTCCAACTCCTCAACTCTGCTGTTGTGGCATCAGAATAGCCATAGAAAATACCTAAATGAAATGAATGGGCTTGTATTATAATGAAACTTTATTTACAAAAACACATGGTGGGACGATAGTCTTTAGTTTGTTATCTCTGTACTTTTCTCGGTTAGGGATTTAAAAGCAATAGGAACTTGGTAACTGTAAATGATCTTAAGTCTTCTTTTGGGTTTTAGCATTACTGTGAGCGCAATGGTGATTTGGGAATATACTTCTTTAAACCCCTGTTGGAAGAATAGAAACCAGCAAGTTTTTGAGGGGTGACTGTGCTTGGCCAAAGCTTGTCATTGTTCAAAAAGTAGAACAGGCTGTCCCTTAGAGTTGTATGGTAGCCTTTATGATCATTTGACCATAATTACAGAAGGTTGCATCACTGTATTGGACATTATTCTGTTTTATAGGACCAGGTGCTCCTCTACTAAATGTAAGGAAAACAAACAATAAACACATAGGAAATGGTGTTTCTAAAATGTTGCGCTGAGTTGAGGTCACTGTAGTGCATTCCAGAAAGCTGAAGCTTAAAATAGAGACATTTGGAAATGTTAAACTACAATCTTGTTTTCCTTTTCTTTATCCTCACAGGAAATAAAGAAGGAAATGAAGAAAGAGCCCCTCTCCAGCAAAGCTCCAGAAAAGCCCATGCACGAAGTGTCCAGTGGAAATGCTTTGCTGTCTTCTGAAACAATTCTAAGAACCAACAAGAGAGGTATGGCAAAGGAGAGAGAGCTCTCTCCCCACACAGAAACCTAAACTGATAACTGTTGGGTGAACTGGATCAAAGTTTGAATTTCTGGAAAATTGAATGGCATTGATTTTTGTATACATTTTGGGTGCACACACACTCATACATGGCAAGTAACAATACAATAACCATACTAAAGGAAACTAATGAATTTTTTTTTTTACAGTGGTAGACTAAATTTCTAAATGATAATTTTTTAGGACTTTAGCTTTCTCTTTTGTGTCTATTTTTATGGATGACAGGTGACTTCAGAGAATGCTATGGAGCTGGCTAAGCCAAGCAGGTCTGGCCATGCTCTCTTCTTAATTTAAGGGCAGACTTCTGCAGGCTCTTTCTCTCTCTGACTGCTGGGCTCCCAAACACAGGCCTTGTCTCTCAGTTTAGGAGGCAGGACTTACAGAGATGCAGCTCATTTAGCCTTCTGTGTAACCAGAAAACCTTTCACCATCTTGTCTCCACATTGGTGGATTTTCCAGGTATCAGCTGGTTAGAGTTTTGTTTTCTCCCCTGTCCACCCTTTGTGACCTTGTTGTTTAAAGTGGTAGGAGAGATTCTATAAGATGGCACAGATGACCTGACTCAGTTTTATACTAAAATGGAAACTGATTTGCCTTAGTTTCTCCCATGCCCACCCTCCCCGTTGGACCACCCCAGGCACACACTGATCACACCCGAGGTAGCTTAACTTTCAGAGGCAGCCTTTTCAGAGGCTTATTACTTCCTTAAAGAGAAACATAGAACTAACTGGTCAAAAAGCAGGACTCAGAAATGTATTAGCAAAGAGTTCCATTAAAAAGAAAAAAGAAGGCAAGTTTGCATAACCATGGGCAAGAACAGCTAATCTTTCATCAAATTTAGACATTGTAAGACTTTGTCCCATAAACTGTCCATTGATCACAGTGCTTGAGACCTCAGCTTTGTGTCTCTCTTCCTTCCTGCTTCTTCCTCTACCCTCTCCAGCTGCCCTAGGTTACATTTCCTTTTTTGAATTATTCAGATGAAATATTGGCTGGTGGCCTATGCTGCTTAGCAGCTATAGGATTTTTTTTCTTTCTTTTTTTTAAAAAACCCATCCTTCCAATGGAGATTTCCCATTGTAAGAATTTGGGTTGTCTAGCTCTAAAACTGTAGCCATAGCCCAGAGCCCATCCTGCATTCTTGCAAGTAGGTTCCAGAACTCCTGAGGCCTGTGCTTATTGGACTTGGACAGCTAGGGTTCAGTGCGTGGGTCTGCACCTGCAAACCTTCCTTGCTCACCTGAGCCCCTCCCATTTCTCCTGACACTCCTTGGGTTTGTGGGCTGAGGAATTGCATACACAGAGATCAGTGGCAAGGCCTTTCCAGCCAGCTCTGTTTTTGTACAGTAAAATAAGATCATTCAGGTAATTCATTAATTTAACAAGATAAGGAATTAATTAAGGAACTAAGGTAATTATCCAGATGAGTTTGATAAAATTACCTGAGAACTTTTAAATCAATGAAAGAATCAAACTTTTCAGGTAATTGTCTCTTTACAACAAAAATATGACCTTTGAAGTACCCTACAGAATTTTTCATTAACCAGAAAAGGGCATTTAAAGAACTGGCTTACTGACTTTAATATTTCCTTTTTAAGCTTCCACCTGATTGTGACCAACTTTTTATTACTCCTGTATATTCTATATAATGAATTTGTCATTGACTCCGAGACCTTAGCACATGGGGGTGTCCTGTAAATATGGAACACATAAGAAACCATCTTCATTCTATCCCAGGCTTCATACTGACCCCAAGGTCACCTGGGCCAAACATAAATTTCCAGTTGAAGGGAAGAATTGTGTACCAGGATCAGGGCTATCTTTGGCCCTGCCCCCACTCATCAAAGCTAACAGTATCCTACTACTCCTTATAATAAACAGGGAGCTGGATTGATTGGCCTTGTCAGGCCAGATAAATAGTTCATTGTGCTGAGCTCAAAAGCTACATTTTTTCCCGCCCCAAATTAATGAAAAACCACTTTTTTCCCCGTAAAACAAGGATCAGAGGCTAAATCTGTGGGATGATTCTAGTTACTTGTAAACACTTCCATCCAACTAATTTTTTCAGGTTTTACGAGTTATTGTAAATGACCAAAGTCTCCTCCTTCCCTTTGTTTCCATCAAGCTTTGTCCCTAGAAATCTCTTGGATGTTTTTGTCCTTTGCTGTTGTTATGAAAGGACGTTGCCTTCAGAGTGTAGTAATAGGCTACTTGGATTCACTCACTTGGAGTTTTTCTTATAGTATATGAGTCCACCTTGTGGTTCAGCCTTGGACCCTGTGTGAATTTGACAGAATTAACACAGATTCTTTGTCTTCATCTTTATCAAATGTGAGATGATTGTTTACTTTATATAGGCTATATCATTTGATACAGGCTTAGCAATGGTTTAATAAAGATTGAAGTCTTTTTCTATGGAAAGTCTGAAACTGAACCATTTTATTGAGTCCCAAACTTGAGAGAGACTGAGCTGAAGAAATATTGTGTCCAGAAGTTTTTGCATTGGGGACGTGCCTCACTTTGCAGCAGGGGCAAATGGGTTGCAGCAGCTCACGGTGTGGGATGAGCTCACTGCCCCCCTACCAAGGCACCTGCAGAAGGTCAAAAGATACTACATTTGATGGGAGCTACTCATAGCCTTGAGGAAAGGCCAGGACCATGGAAACATGAGTTTGGGAACTGATTAGTTTCAGTTTTCAGCTTTAACATTTGCAAAGCTCTACAGAGTTGATTTAGGGAGGTACTGGAATGACTCCCCGGGCTTTTTATTTAAGTAAAAGATGTGACTGAAATTGACAGAGAGAGAGCAGCAAGTGAGCACACAGATCATCCCATTGTCCTGCAACCATTAGCTATATATTCCAGGCATTAGCACTATTAAGGACAGTTATATCTGTTCTCACCCTTGGCCACTTCTCTAGGCTTTACCTGAGTCACAGTGAGGGAGCTTCCTGGTTAAAATAAACCTTCCCCAAGGCCCGAGAGGTCATTTTTTAATGTAAACTTGAAGCATGGATGGTGTATATCTTAAAGTTATCCCAGACTCCAGAATATTAACAAATTACAGTGAGAAAATGTAAAGACTTTTCTTGGAGCAAAACATCATCCTCATGAACCAGAAAGAAAAAGATTATTTTCTTCTGAGAATGATTTATTCTTATGCTTCTTCCATCATGGAACCCATATAGGAAAGTAGTGGGCCCTCCTAAACTTTAACATTACTACATAGAAGTTTATTTTTTAAAGACACTCACACCTTGAGTTTAAAACCATAATTGAACAGAATGAATGCTTTAACAGTTAACAGCAAATACAATAAATATATCCTTGAAAATGAGCAAGGAGGGTTTTGTTCATTTGAATATGGACTCTTTTCCACTTGAAGTAGAATATAATTAAAAATCTTTTGGTTTCACCCTTATAAGTGTTTCTCATTGAGGTTTATCCATGTGATAGGTTAAATGTCCAGCCTGGAATCAGTACCCTGCTGGCCTCTGTGAGGATCAGCTTCTGTTTCAGGGCTCTTATTTCCCAGTTTTTGTACCGTTAGCAGCCTCATGGGGAGGCTGCCTCTCTCTGAACCCCTCCTGCTGCCTGTATTTTGGACATTGTTCTTTACTCGCTTTGGAATGGATACTAACAGACATTCCCTAACACATGTTTCCTGTGTGCCTGCGATGGTCCTGGGCCCGTGCTTTGTGCTGGGACAGAGAGAAAGACTAGAAAAATACCACCGGGTCCTGCCAATAAGCAGTTCCAGTGTGTTGTGTCACTTGAGAAATGTTAAGAAAGTGCTGCACATTTCTTATATCTTTTTTTCTGGCACAGTGGGGATATATCTCTTGTTTATTTCTGTCATTCTGAATGTGAAGCCACTCCGCATGTTTCTGGTTGGCTTTATATGTCCTTGTTTCTATTTCCAGTTTATCATGAATTCAGTGTTTGGTAAGTCTCTATTGTATTTTGCATATTTATTATTCTTTGCTATTATTATTATTGTTATGCTCTCTTGATATACAATGTATTCTATAATCATCTTTTTAAGTCGCTCTGCTACTTTGGCATCTGCCTTCCGAAAGATAAACTGCTTTTACCATCTTTATTTAAGGTTTGTTATGCATTTGCATTTTACTGCCCCTTCCAGAGATTAATACGGAAAGATCTGAAGGTTTAAAGGATGTTATGTAACAGGTATAGTGCTGATGCTATGAGATAAGATTCAAGATGAGATGGGGGAGGGTTGCTATCCAAGTTGATAATGTGGCTATGACTTTGAAGCACACGACTGTTTGAAGCTCACTTCTTGTATATGTAGTCCTTCAGACAGGTTTAATTCAAAAGTGTTCTTTGCCAGAGGGACCAGCAGCTGCTCTGCCTCTGGTGACACACTGTTGCTTTAAAAGTTAGTGCATAAATTCTCCAGAATTCATTTTCTGTGTGGATTGGGGCTATATACACGCCCCTCAGTGTAACATGGACCCAGTGTTTGCCTCACAGAAGGTCTCTCCATTTTGGTCTGCTGCCTGCAGCTGTCAGAAGAGTTTCACCTTCCGTTTAGGTTTCATCTTCTCAGTTTCAGCACTAGTCATTCTAATCCCTAAACACATTTGGCCATAGTGACCTCCCTCTCGTGACTGTATGAAAGGGGAATGTTTGTTCAAGCTTTCACTTCTTGAGCATTTACTTAGCAACTTTGAATAATATCCTTGAGATATCCATTGGCTTGTTCGTCAGAATGTGAGTGTGTGCGTGTGTATGTAAATGTGCACATTCTGGTGTGGAACTCTTGTGTTGGCTCAGAGGCAGTTGGATCGATTCTTTGTTTGAAACGAAACTGTAAACAAAGGATGGAACAAGTGTGTCCTTGATAAAGAAAACGTCAACTACTTTGGTTTTCCAGTGCCTTGTTGTTTGAGGTAGGTGTGAGATCTGGGGATTTGTTTCTAGAAGCAAGACTTTTTTTCCTTTCAAATTTCTTTTTAGAGAAACAAATATGAATTACCTCCAGTTAACTAAGAATCAGAAAATGGGGGGCATTGAGTCAGATTTTTCTTCAAGTTTCCAAATCATCTGTCTGTTTTACCTAAATTGCTGGCTTTTAGTGAGGGTTAAGAGAAGGCATTACTATTGTGTGGAAGCTCTTGGCTGTCACTTCACCCATGGGAAGATAAAAATAAAGCTGGCCACCTGGCAATGAATGTAGATAAATATCATATATAGTCATGCAGTAATATATATGTCTATCTGAATGTGTCTGTATATGCATTTATGGTCTTTTGACCCAATGGACCTTTATTCTTGGAAGTCTGAGAGTAAAGGGGCCGTGGAAAGGTCTAATGCAGTAACTGGTCCCTGGCTGCATTTCTGACATGTTTTATTAGGAGCCCATGTTAGAGCCAGTAATTGGTGTTAGAGTATGTTGCTCTTGTCCATTTTCTCATCTGAGTAGTACTGCCTACTGGGCCTAGGGTTAGTGATGAAAAGAGTGGAAAAAAGTCATTCTGGAAGGATGTTGCTGTCACATTTTTTCTATAATTTTTAATGTGTGAGTCATTGACAAAATTATTTTTAGAACTTTTCTTCTATTATATTTGTCTTCTTTTTATCTCTGTGCCTGGGGAATAAAGCATTAACAGTGGGGTCATGAGTGTCCCATGGAACAATCAATGGTTGAGACTTCAACCCAAGTCCTTCCAGAGGACCCTCTCTAAAGTGGCTTTGTGGTGGTGGCTCCACCTGGTGGCTCTTCTAGGAAACTCCTCCTCCACCCCTCCTTTTCTTTCTCCCAGGGAGAGTCTTGTGCAGGATGCCTTTGGTTCCTCTGATTTAGTGTTCTTGGTCTGTGCAATTTCATCTCAGACCCATGGCTTCTCACATTATACACGTGTTCTCTTTGGCTCTTTTCCTTTCTCTTCTAATATTTACTCATTGAACTCATAGAATCTGTTTCTCTGTCCTTGTTCCATCTCTTATACCCCTACTGATCAGGATAATTGCTGATAAGCATTAAAAAAAAAGACTCCTGTAGGCAAGACTCTAGGTATAGATACTAATTTGGACACAATAGAGAATTACACTAAAATCCATGTGGGTAAGCCATGGTCTCCACCTTCATAGCTCTAAGAACTCCTAACTGCTGCTTCACTTCTTGTTGAACCTAGTTTTACTCAGAGGAGTACTATTTTATTACTGATGTTTTCTTCAATTGTCAGCAGATAGTGAAACAAAAAGCCAACTGAGTTTGCTGGCTTCATTATCATTTGTCAGCTCTCTACAGGAAGTCCCTTCCTGTTTGGGAAGGGGCTGCCCCTCTACGCTCCTCTGGATATACCACTAAGCATAGTGTTCTTGATAAATAAATCTGTTTCTTCTTTAATTTTATTGTTTTAATTTTTTTACTTGATGACATTGCAGACGTACCTTGTTTTAGCTACATTGTGGGTTGGTCTGGGAACTTAATCACCACATACGACTTTATTTCTATGGGAAAAAGCATTTGGAGTTCTAAACACTGTGCATAGTGCATAACCACTTGTAAATCTCACTTGATTTTTTTATTTTTTATTTTATATTGCTGGCATAAAGCCTTAGGTACCTTTTAAAAGTCAGAGAGTCTAAATAAGTGGGAATGACGGAAGTTGTCTCATGTTGTAGAGGAGTTTATGATTCACATGGTGCAGAATGCTGGAATTGTATAAGCTGTATGCAGCATACCAGGGCCCAAGAACAGTGTTGGGTTCGGCCACATTGCACCATTGTATGCAGTGCTTATTTTCCCAAGTCCTGAGTTAAACCTTGGTGTGCTCAAGTTTATATTTATAAGGCATGTTGTAAAAGAGGTTGGTGTTGTATGTGTCCGTGTACTAGAGAAGAGCCCATGCAAATAAGCTCTAATAGAAAGCAGACCAGGAGAAGCAGCTTCTTGCCTCCTCGCCTCCTCACCAGCCTCCACCATGTCCATCAGGGTGACCCAGAAGCCCTACAAGGTGTCTACCTCTGCCCCCAGGTCCTTCAGCAGCTGCTCCTACACCAGCGGGACTGGCTTCCGCATCAGTTCCTTGGCCTTTTCCTGAGTGGGCAGCGGCAGCAGCTTTCGGGGCAGCCTGGGCACCAGCATGAGTATGGCTGGAAGCTACGGTGGGGCCCCAGGTTTGGGGGGCATCACAGCTGTCACCGTGAACCAGAGCCTGCTGAGCCCCCTCACACTGGAGGTGGACCCCAACATCCAGGCCATCCGCACCCAGGAGAAGGAGCAGATCAAGACCCTCAACAACAAATTTGGCTCCTTCATCGACAAGGTGCAGTACCTGGAACAGCAAAACAAGGTTCTGGAGACCAAATGGAACCTCCTGCAGAAGCAGAAGACTGCCCGGAGCAACATAGACAACATGTTTGAGAGCTACATCAACAATCCCCATCGGCAGCTGGAAACTCTGGCCTAGGATAAGCTGAAGCTGGAAGTGGAGCTTGGCAACATGTAGGGGCTGGTGGAGGACTTCAAGACCAAGTATGAGGAAGAAATCCAAAAGCGCAGACATGGAGAATGAATTTGTCATCATCAAGAAGGATGTGGATGAAGCTTACATGAACAAGGTAGAGCTGGAGTCTCGCCTGGAAGGGCTGACTGATGAGATCAACTTCTACAGGCAACTGTATGAAGAGGAGATCCGTGAGATGCAGTCTCAGATTTCTGACACGTTTGTGGTCCTGTCCATGGACAACAACCGCAACCTGGACCTAGACGGCATCATTGCTGAGGTCAAGGCCCAGTATGAGGAGATTGCCAACCGCAGCCGGGCTGAGGCCTAGACCATGTACCAAATCAAGTATGAGGAGCTGCAGACAGTGGCTGGGAAGCACGGGGATGACCTTTGTCACACGAAGATGGAGATTTCTGAGATGAACCGGAACATCAGCTGTCTCCAGGCTGAGATCGAGGGTCTCAAAGGCCAGAGGGCTTCCCTGGAGGCTGCCATCACTGACGCTGAGCAGCGTGGTGAGATGACTGTCAAGGATGCTCAGGGCAAGCTGGCTGAGCTGGAGGCTGCTCTGAGGAATGCCAAGCAGGACATGGCGCGGCAGNAGGGTCTCAAAGGCCAGAGGGCTTCCCTGGAGGCTGCCATCACTGACGCTGAGCAGCGTGGTGAGATGACTGTCAAGGATGCTCAGGGCAAGCTGGCTGAGCTGGAGGCTGCTCTGAGGAATGCCAAGCAGGACATGGCGCGGCAGCTGCGTGAGTACCAGGAGCTCATGAATGTCAAGCTGGTCCTGGATGTGGAAATTGCCACCTACAGGCAATTTCCTGGAGGGAAGGAGAGCTGGCTGGAGTCTGGGATGCAGAACATGAGTATCCACACCAAGACCACCAGTGGCTACTCAGGTGGACTGACTTCATCCTACGGGACCCCTGGCTTCAACTACAGCCTGAGCCTGGCCTCTGGCAGGGGCCCCGGCTCCTTCAGCCGCACCAGTTCCAAGGCTGTGGTTGTGAAGAAGATTGAGACCCGCGATGGNGTGGTTGGAGGAGTTCTTCATGCCCTGTGCACCTGTATTATTAATATATTTTGTGACTTCTATGGAAATATAAAGTGACAATGTTAACATTGAAAATAGCCATGTGTAGCTTCTATTTGCAGAAGCTCAGCTTGTGAAATGAATGGCCCCTTTCTGTATTACGCTGGCAGTAGAATCTCAGTGTGTGTGTGTGTGTGTGTTTTATGATACATTAATTGGTTAACTTTAAGGCTGCTTTCAGTGGCTTCTTTAAACAGGGCATTAGACTCTGAAATTTTAGTCCTGAGGGGAGGTCTAGATCAGGGATTTGTGTCCCTCCCCCTGTTTCAAGATACCTGCTACCTGGACTCACACGCTGATGGTGAGTGGGCATTCATGATGAGATGGCATCCACAGAACTGTCATGAGGCACATGTGGATGTTGGTAAAGGAGATGCATTTGTTGAAAAAGGTGTGCATGAAAGAGCTGAGAGGTGTCAGAGCTGAAGGCATGGAGAAAAACATACACACTGATGCTCAAAGATACTGCAAATACAGTGGGATGCAGGCAGTGTTAGAGAGAAGCAATAGTTCTTAGGGGAACATAGAGAAGGAACCCTCATGGCAGAGAGTGTGTGTGTCCCCTTCCATACCATCTTCTACACAAGGGTATTCATGCACACATGCTCTCCTTCTCTCACTCATTTAATTATATTAGGCTCTCACATATCAGTGGAGTGAATGAATCCATTTATTGATTAGTAAGCATTTGTTGAGTCCATATTCTTGATAGGTTCTGGGTAATAGGAGTAAATAAAAGAGTCCACGATGGGGGTTAAGGAGGGAGGGAGGTGGTGGTCTGTGTGTGTGTGTGTTTGCAGTGTTGGGATCGTATAGGTATTATGTAATTTGGTCTTTTAATATACAATGGGTTCCTATTACACATCAGTAAAGATAGAGCTGCTTGTCTGGTTTAATTGGCTGCTGCATTTCCCAAGGCCTTGATAAACCATGATTAATGGAGCTATTCTTTCACAGAAGACATTCAGGATGTTTCCTGTGTGGGTCTCTGTACATATTAGAAGCAATGCTGCCCTGGACATGCTTACACATATATCTCTGCCTACTGAAAACAAGTATTTCCTGTCTTAAAGAGGACTACATTTAAAATCAAATATACATCATTTCTTGTTTGAATCTAGTCCTGTTCTCCCATTAGGTATAACTGACAGTTGACCATAAACTTGGAAGAACAGAGCAGTTGAGATTATCACAGACACTGTTTAACATCACAGATGCTTCAGACTACAACACTGGTGGAGAGTGAGACACCTTCAGCACAGTGGCAAGGCTACAAGGGTCACCAGAATCTTCTCATCCATGCCACTGGCTTTTTAAAAAATTGGTGAAAGGTACATAAAATATACCAACTTAACCATTTTGGAATTGGCTTTTAAACACACATTGGTGGGTGCCCTGCTTAACATCAGGTTGAGTCTTTAACTCTTTCCCTCTACCTTTCTGATCCTGCTTCAGTGCTCCTCTGACTGGGAATTTGTGTTCACAAAACTGACGACTCACAGACAGAATGTGGACTAGTTCATTAGTTCATTTATTCATTAAGAATGGATTGTGTGTCTGCTTGAATAGACACTGAGCTAGGTAGTGGAGATCAAAGATGAACAAGAAAGGGTCATTGGCCTCCAGAGGGGTCAACAGAGACACGCATATCACCTGATGATGATACTGTGGTATCATCCTCCCTGCATATCTGATTCTGTGTGTTTTTCAGACTTTCTCTCTTTGTGTTCTGTTGGGCTCTCTGTTTGCTTCTAGTCTCCTTCCCCCAAGCTGTCCTGCATACCCCTGGTACTAGGCACTTCTTCCCAGATCACTGTCCTTCTCACACGTTCTGGTCACTTCTCTGGGCAGGATCTCACAAAATAAAAGTTCTCATCCTTTGCTTGGTGTACAAAGTCCCCCAGAAATACACTCCTGATCTGCCTTCCTGGTATTGTCTGGGGTTGGTGGAAGAAGAGGCCTGAAGACCACAGCTTATTTTACTCATGGGCCTCGTACAGTCATCCAGGTGTTCTGTGCCCATCCATCAAGATGGGGCCAGCACCCCTGTCCTCNTACAAAGTCCCCCAGAAATACACTCCTGATCTGCCTTCCTGGTATTGTCTGGGGTTGGTGGAAGAAGAGGCCTGAAGACCACAGCTTATTTTACTCATGGGCCTCGTACAGTCATCCAGGTGTTCTGTGCCCATCCATCAAGATGGGGCCAGCACCCCTGTCCTCATAGTGTTGGTGCGAGGACTTGAGGGGATACACATGCCATACCTAGCAGGGTTCTTGGCACATAGCAGATACCTAGTCAGTGTTTATTTCCTTCATCTCTGCTAAGATGCAGTTGATTTTCCTTATGTGACTTTTGACTTCAACTCCCAACCCTGTCTCCATGGCCCAGAGGCCCTACTCACTGGTTCCCTCTTGGTTCTGCACTTCCCTCCTGCATTCTGGTGAGACTTGGGAGCAAATGAGCACTGGCTTAGCTCTAACCTCTTTTTGGATGAACTTTGCCTTTGAAGGAGTAGGCAATTGGGTTTTCTGTTTTCTGCCATGCAAAGATGTTGATTATACACATCCCTTTGAGAATCAAGCAGGTTCGTCTCCAAGGACCAAACAGGGCTGGCTGGTTAAATATTGTACATTTCCGCTGCGACAGTCCAGCCACAGCCAAGAGTCATTTGTAAAGAAAGACCCATGAGTTCCTTTTCTCCTGGCATGCCATCAGCCTCTGAAATAGCCTTCTCTTCCTCTGAGTTACATTCCACTGAAAACAGTGGCATGCATGAGAATTTTTCCAGGACAGGGTTTGATGCTGGGTCCACAAAGTCAGTCATTCAGTTTTCTCTTCCCTTGCATCCAGAATCCACTGGGTGTCCTGAGTAAAATGGGTGATTCTCCACTTTCATTTATTTCACTTTGTATTGTTTTTTTCTGTCCTAAAATAGTAAATCTGACCCCTTGCATAAATTGATGTTTCTGAATAAAAAACCAGCTTCTTCAAGAATCCAGAATGCTGCTCATTAACTTAGGGAATTGCTGCAACCCTGGCAGTGTTCACTAATTAATTATAGCAGAGACTACCTTCTTTTCCATCCCCCGAGCCCCAGGAGCACATTTCCAGAGCTGGAAACTGCTTAGTACAACGGTCCCAAAGGCCTGTGAAATAGAAACCCAGCACAGCAGCGTTCACCTGCGTTATGTGTTAGATGACATTGCCAAATAAGTACAATTTTTTTGTCCTCTTGGAAGAAACTGAATATAGGACCTAAATAGCATGGTCTGGAAGAGTCCCACTGATTTTTTAAAATAGCTTCTTTTTGGTTGCCCAGGGTCTTCGTGGGCTTTTCTCTAGTTGTGACGAGCACGGGCTACTCTTCATTGCAGTGCGTGGGCTTCTCATTGTTGTGCATTCTCTTGTTGTGGCTTCCAGGCTCTAGAACATAGGGCCAGAAGTTATGGGGCGTAGACATAGTTGCTGTGTGCATGTGGGATCTTCCCAGACCAGAGATTGAACCTGTGTCCCCTGCATTGGCAGGTGGATTCTTATCCACTGGACCACCAGAGAATCCCCCATTTATTTTTTGACAACGGACCTATCTAGATGTCTCTAGATCCTGGCTGTATGTTAGAATCGCCTGGGGAGTTCCTGAAATTCACATGTCCAGCCTGCACCCCAGACCAGTGACTTCAGAGAATCTAGGGGTAGGGCCCAGGCATCCTTTTTTTTTTTTTCTTTTCTGCCTAACTGTTTTATTTAGAAAAATTTCAAATGTACAGGAAAGTTGTAACAATAGTACAATGAACATCCATTTAGATTCACCTTTGGTTAACATTGCCACATTCGCTTTCTCTTTCTCTCACTGTATGTCTATGTGCATTCATATATGTCCATATGTAAATGTATATACATACGTGTGCACATCTTTCATTTTTTCCTTAAACAATTTGAAAGTACATTACAAATATCAAGACACTTCATCTCTAAATACTTCAGAACAAGGACTTTCTCCTATGTAATTGCAGTACTATTAACACTCAGGAAATGTACCATTAATGTAATGATATTATCTATTATTAGTCCATATCCAAACTTCCCCATTTCTTTCAATAATGTCCTTTATAACCTTTAAAAGAAACCCTGAATCTAGTTAAGAATTGCATTATATTTACTTGTTAAATCTCTTTACTGTTTCAAAGTCTAGAACAGTCCTCTAACCCTTTAAAAAGTTTTATGTGATATTGAACTTGAAAAGATTTTTATTTATTTTTATTTTTTTAACTTTATTTTACTTTCCAATACTCTATTGGCTTTGCCATACATCGACATGAATCCACCACAGGTGTACACGAGCTCACAATCCTGAATCCCCCTCCCACCTCCCACCCCACAACGTATCTCTGGATCATCCCGTGCACCAGCCCCAAGAAACCAGGTCACTTTTGTCAGCTGTCCCTCATTTTGGATTTACAGGATTTGAATTTGTATGTTTCTTCACTGTCAGATTTCATTTAAACATTTTGGGTGGGAGCATTCTGTGGGCAGTCTTAAGCCCCTCTTAGCATATCACTTAAGGAGGCAGCACCTGGTGTCAATTAGTCCCATCGCTGATGACAGGGACTTTGAGATGTTGTCTTCCAGGTTCCTCCATACTGTGGGGACTATTTCCTTTCATAATCTATGAATCTTGGGGGAGATACCTTGAGACTCTCTAGATATCCTCCTAATCCCCCAAAAGATTTCACCCCATGGTTATAGAGACCATTGATTATTGTCAGAATCAATTGTTGCCATGATGGTTATAAGATAGTGATTGTCAGTTCCTGTCATTTCTACATGGTATTAGTTGACATTCTTTTGTAGAGGAGAGCTTTGCCTTCATGGCCCATCCTTACCTGTCTAATCTTCTCCATCTGTCTAGCTATGAACCTAGCTACCTAGTGAGTGTATCATGATGGGCTCATGAGTTTTTTTGAAATGAATGAATTCTTCAGTAAATGGTGTCATTGTCCCATATTTGGCCAGTAGAAGCCCCATGAAGCTCATCCTTGTGTCCTTTTGAAATTACCCATCAAGGTTTAGAGTGCTTCATTCATTTTGTCATTGCCACATATTCCAGTCTTTGTATTTTCTTTGCTCCAGCCCTGGAAGAAGTCATTTTCCTCTGGAGACGTAGTTCAGATGTGTATAAGAGACAGTGGTTCCTCTGCCTTTTCTAAAACCAGCTTGAACATCAGGGAGTTCACGGTTCACGATTGCTGAAGCCTGGCTTGGAGAATTTTGAGCATTACTTTACTAGCATGTGAGATGAGT
>SJYV01034850.1:0-11875 GCA_006410875.1 Neotragus pygmaeus | reverse complement strand
AAGAGTCTTGTGGTCATTTTCACCTTGTTATTCGTTTTCTCGTTGATTCTGGGCTGTGTACTCTAGGATAGCAATCCTGAGGGTCAGGATGAGTTCAAGGGAAGGTGGTCCCTTCCAGTGTGGTTGAATGTTTTTTTTACACGGCTTCCGTGGCGGCTCAGCAGTTAAGAATCTGCCTGCAATGCAGGAGAAGCTGGTTTGCTCCCTGCATTGGGAAGATCCTCTCGAGAAGGAAACGGCAACTCACCCTAGGATTCTTGCCTGGGAAATCCCATGGACAGAGGAGTCCAGTGGGCCGTAATCCATGGGGTCACAATAGAGTCAGGCATGACTGAGCAACTGAACAACAACAACAGCAGCAACAGCAACACGTTATTGCAGTAATCCTGCCCTCCCCATATCCTTGCGTGGGACACCCCATGGACGGAGGAGCCTGATAGGCTATAGTCCACGGGGTCACAAAGAGTCGGACACGACCGAGCAACTTCAGTTTGCCCTCACCTTGCTTAGAGACGTATGTGGCCTCCCAGGCACCCATAGCTGCCACCCGAGAATATTTGACTGTAATGATGAAAGAAGGGATATTTTCCTCTTAGATACAGCATAACTGGAGGAATAACTTGAGAGGAAGCAGTTGTCAAGTCTCCCTTTCCTGGGGATGAACCGTTGGCAGGATGCTGTCTTATCCTGGGACTCACACAACCTATAATAATGTGTCAGTTACTGAGGACTTAGACCACGAAGCGTTCAAAGACTCCGGCGGGGAAATCAGATCGCTGCGCAAACTGCCATTTCAGGAGGAGGTGTGCTTGCGGGAAGCCTTGTCTCTCCTGGACTGTGGACTTTGTTTGCTTCTGTTGTATTTTAAGCTCTACCAGGTAAATCAGAGACATAAACCTGCTTGGCCTGAGGCTGGGTGATCAAAGACCCTGAGTTCTTCAGACTTGGAAAAATTTGCTCTTTGGGTGTCTGCAAATAGAGTTTGGGGGAGAATGCCACCACTTGGCTAAAATGTATTGAATCTTCTTCTGATAGGCTTTTGGTACAGGCGCGGATCATGGAAGAGTGTGCTCCTTGACCTCTGAATTTGAAAAGCCATGCGCATGAGTTTATGTCTTGCAAAGGAGGCTCACCTACTTGCATTCTGCATCGTCTGCCCAAAGCAGCATCTCTGGGTGTTGACCACCTGGCATCCTGTGTGAGTGGGTGGTGCTCTAATCCTGCATCCCGTTTGCCGCTCCTGAGCTGTCCAGGGGTTATTTTTGTGAAAATCTAGTTTATCCTCTTAGAATTTGCTAATTTTAAAAATTATATTTATTCAGAGAGACAATGTGGGGTGGGAGGTGGGAGGGGGATTCAGGATTGGGAGCTCATATACACCTGTGGTGGATTCATGTCGATGTATGGCAAAACCAATACAGTATTGTAAAGTAGAATAAAGTAAAAAAATAAATTAATTAATTTAAAAAATTATATTTATTTATTTGGCTGTGCCATGTGGGATCTTCCGTCTTCATTGCAGCCTGGGGACCTTTAGTTGCGACTTTCAAACTCTTGGTTGTGGCACGTGGGATCTAGTTCCCCTGACCAGGGATTGAACCCGGGCCCCCTGCATTGGGTGTATGGAGTCTCAGCCACTGGACCACCAGGGAAGTCCCTATCCTCCTAGAATTGAGAGAGTGCTTTTAACTCCGGAAGGCCCCAGGGCCCCCCAGTTATGCCTGCCTGCAGCTTGGTGAGGTATGAGGTAAGGGTAGGGGTGGGTCTGGGGGTCCAGTGGAGGGTAGCTTAGGTGGTTTGCTCACCTCCCTTGTGGGCAGTGTGCAGGGGGCATGCGCGGTACCCTGCTTTTGCCTTGGGCTCTTCAAAAGGGGCAGTTGGGTTTTTGGTCTTTTTGTGTCTCGTTGTTCATAATTTTGCCTCAACTGAATGCATACAGTTATTTTTAGTCTGCTATCGTTTCTTTGTATTTTGTTGCTCGAGGAGATGTGTGTCTGGGTGCAAGCCTTACAGCAAAGGGCCCCAGGTCCCAGCCTGTCTCAGGAGAAGAGCAAAGGAAAGTACGTAATAGGATTCTGCCTGTGGGCGAATGACCTCGCAGGCACAGCTCCTGGTCCCGCCTCCCCCGTGGCGGCAGCTCTCAGGGGCGCTCGTAGCCTTCCCCGTTTCAGCGCCCAGGCTGGTGATTGTCTTCCACGTTTGCCTGGACTCCAGGCTCCTCATCCAGCTCTCTCTCCCCCCCACCCCATCCCTCTGTGTGCAGCTCCTTCCATTACACTCATTTTAGTTAAGCCCCTCTGAGTGTGCCATCTGTTTCTAGCTGGACTGCGTGCCATGCAGATGGTTACAGACCCCAGATTAGCGACGTGACTCCCCCGCCCTGTTAGCACCAGGCCCCAGTCCAGCCCTGATATCACCCCAGGGGGAGAACGAACAGCTCAGCAGTTTAGAACACACCGTGCACCCGAAGTTTCTGCAACACCTGGACAACACGAACCCCTGTTTAGGAAGGGTAGACCTCACATCTCCTGTCTGTTCGGGTGCAGACAAGTTGAGGCTTAGCAGAGGAGGAAAGCCCTCTAGGCAAGAACACTGTGGACAGAAATCATTTAGCGCCTTGCTGGGCAGTGCGCGATCCGCTTACTTTCCTGTGCTGGACTTGCTTTATTTTGCATCATGCGGTCAGTTATGTCAGAGCCAGCTGAGTTTTCCTAATGGCAGGATCAGAAGCCAATCTGGAAAATGTTCGGTGGTTTAATGACCCAGAAGTTTCTGGTCTTTTCTTGCTGCGATGAAAGGCGAGGGGAATTTCATGTTTATTGGACACCCCTCTGTACAAATAATTTAATGTGACAAATTATTTGTAATATCTCCTTTCAGCCAGTCTTTATACAGTGCTGTCTCATAGGTAGTATGATCCCAGTTTTGCAGACAGGAAAGCGGGGGTTTGGGAATGTCACAAGCTCCAGGTCACACCTCCCTGAGTGAAAGTGCAGTGATGTGGTTAACAAATCGGGTTCTGGGCGAGGGATGTAAGACCGCTATGCCTCAGTTTCCTCATCTGTAGAATGGGGGTAACAGTTGGACCTGCTTCATAGAGCTCCTGTGGCAATTGAATACGATGGTGAATATAAAGTGCTTAGAACAGGACTCCAAAAGGGCGCGCATTGTGAGCCCTCCAAAAGCTGGCCAATTTCCTTTTCTGATTTTAACAGTCTCACTCGTATTTAAGACTGTTTTAAGCACCTGGAAATGTTTATAATGTTTGATTTTGAGTGAAAGACATGATGAGAAGATAGAAAGTCATTTTCTTTGACCTGATTTCAAAACTCTTGACATTCCTCTGCCATCAGTCTTGTACTGGCAAGGCTGACCTGTCTTCATGACATTCTTAGAGCATCCCTTTGGTCATCTGCTTTACTGTGACTTTGTCATGCTACTTAAAGTCTTTTACAAGATCTGGAAGAAATCAGATGGGGCCGTTAAAAAGTCATTTACTAAATGGAACTTTTTAAAAGATTTTATTTTTGAAGTGGACCATTTTAAAAGTCTTTATTGAATTTGTTACAATATTGCTTCTGTTGTTTATGTTCTGGCTTTTTGGCCCCTGAGACATGTAGGGTCTTAGCTCCCTGACCAAGGGTCGAACCCACAGCCCCTGCAACTGGAAGAAGTCTCAACCACTGGACCGCCATGGAAGACCCTGGTTGTCTGTTTTTAAGCCTTGATTTTTTTTTTTTTTCCTTTTGCTATCAGGCAAATAATGGCTAAGACATCTAGAAAACGTCTTGAATGCTTTTCACTGGGCTGGGAGTTCTAAGACAAATTGTAAAATTCTAAAGTTTCCAGTTCCCCATTTTAGGTAGGTTATGTCAGCTGGAACTCTGGTTCATTTTCCTGAATCTGTGGGATCTTTTTCAGAAGTAGGCAGGAACCGAGCTGAGTCCACATGGCTGGCCTCATAAACAGACTTTGCCCTGCGTTCCTTCACTGAAAGGTGATTTCTTGTGGAGGTGGTTTCTGAAACAGTACACTTGCAAAAATAAAGACACTAAAAAAAAAAGGTTTGGGTTTTGGTTTCTAGTATATACCATCAATTGTAACAGTGAAGATCGAAATAAATTTATCTGACAGAAACTCACGCAATTACAAAGGCTGGTGCAGCTTATTTGAAAACATAAGCAGCATTAGCTATTTCGTCTAAATACTGAGCTCATAGGAATGACATATTAGCAAAAATATACCAAGATACCATGAAAATAGTAACAGTTTCTGGCTTCGGCACACACCTATTCTCCACATATAAAAAAGAAGTTCTTGCACTGTTGTGAAAGTTCTAGGACTCACAACAGATTTCCCAGCCTGGGGATGGGTCAAAGGGCCTAAGAATTTGTCAATTCCCCAGGGAATTTGACTTCGGAAGCCAGTGGGATTTGATTATAGAACTTCCACAGGACTGGGGAAACAGACTCTTGGAGGGCACAAACAAAGCCTCGTGCACACCAGGACCCAGGAGAAAGGAGCAGTGACCCCCCAGGAGACTGAGCCAGACGTGCCTGTGGGCGTCCAGGAGTCTCTGGCGGAGGCGTGTGTCCACAGTGGCCTGCCGTGGGGTCGGGGGCACTGAATCCAGCCGTGCGTGCAGAAGTCCTTTTGAGGGAGGTAGCCATTCCCTTTATTACCCCTTGGAGAAGGAGATGGCAATCCACTCCAGTATTCTTGCCTGGAGAATCCCATGGACAGAGGAGCTTGGTAGGCTACAGTCCACGGGGTCACAAAGAGTCGGACACGACTGAGTGACTTCACTTTTCACTTTCATTACCCCTACCATAGTCTGGCCTCAGGCCAAACTACAGGGAGGGAACACAGCCCCACCCATCAACAGAAAAAACTGGATTAAAGATTTACTGAGCATGGCCCCGCCCATCAGAGCAAGACCCGGATTCCTCCAGCCAGTTCCTCCCATCAGGAAGCTTCCACAAGCCTCTCATCCTTCTCCATCAGAGGGCAGACAGAATGGAAATCACAATTACAGAAAACTAGCCAAACTGATCACTTGGATCACAGCCTTGTCTAACTCAATGAGCCATGCCGTGTAGGGCCACCCAAGATGGACCGCATGGTGAGAGTTCTGACGAAATGTGTTCCACTGGAGAAGGGAATGACAAACCACTTATGTATTTTTGCCCTGAGAACCCCACGAACGNCAGTATTGTAAAGTAGAATAAAGTAAAAAAATAAATTAATTAATTTAAAAAATTATATTTATTTATTTGGCTGTGCCATGTGGGATCTTCCGTCTTCATTGCAGCCTGGGGACCTTTAGTTGCGACTTTCAAACTCTTGGTTGTGGCACGTGGGATCTAGTTCCCCTGACCAGGGATTGAACCCGGGCCCCCTGCATTGGGTGTATGGAGTCTCAGCCACTGGACCACCAGGGAAGTCCCTATCCTCCTAGAATTGAGAGAGTGCTTTTAACTCCGGAAGGCCCCAGGGCCCCCCAGTTATGCCTGCCTGCAGCTTGGTGAGGTATGAGGTAAGGGTAGGGGTGGGTCTGGGGGTCCAGTGGAGGGTAGCTTAGGTGGTTTGCTCACCTCCCTTGTGGGCAGTGTGCAGGGGGCATGCGCGGTACCCTGCTTTTGCCTTGGGCTCTTCAAAAGGGGCAGTTGGGTTTTTGGTCTTTTTGTGTCTCGTTGTTCATAATTTTGCCTCAACTGAATGCATACAGTTATTTTTAGTCTGCTATCGTTTCTTTGTATTTTGTTGCTCGAGGAGATGTGTGTCTGGGTGCAAGCCTTACAGCAAAGGGCCCCAGGTCCCAGCCTGTCTCAGGAGAAGAGCAAAGGAAAGTACGTAATAGGATTCTGCCTGTGGGCGAATGACCTCGCAGGCACAGCTCCTGGTCCCGCCTCCCCCGTGGCGGCAGCTCTCAGGGGCGCTCGTAGCCTTCCCCGTTTCAGCGCCCAGGCTGGTGATTGTCTTCCACGTTTGCCTGGACTCCAGGCTCCTCATCCAGCTCTCTCTCCCCCCCACCCCATCCCTCTGTGTGCAGCTCCTTCCATTACACTCATTTTAGTTAAGCCCCTCTGAGTGTGCCATCTGTTTCTAGCTGGACTGCGTGCCATGCAGATGGTTACAGACCCCAGATTAGCGACGTGACTCCCCCGCCCTGTTAGCACCAGGCCCCAGTCCAGCCCTGATATCACCCCAGGGGGAGAACGAACAGCTCAGCAGTTTAGAACACACCGTGCACCCGAAGTTTCTGCAACACCTGGACAACACGAACCCCTGTTTAGGAAGGGTAGACCTCACATCTCCTGTCTGTTCGGGTGCAGACAAGTTGAGGCTTAGCAGAGGAGGAAAGCCCTCTAGGCAAGAACACTGTGGACAGAAATCATTTAGCGCCTTGCTGGGCAGTGCGCGATCCGCTTACTTTCCTGTGCTGGACTTGCTTTATTTTGCATCATGCGGTCAGTTATGTCAGAGCCAGCTGAGTTTTCCTAATGGCAGGATCAGAAGCCAATCTGGAAAATGTTCGGTGGTTTAATGACCCAGAAGTTTCTGGTCTTTTCTTGCTGCGATGAAAGGCGAGGGGAATTTCATGTTTATTGGACACCCCTCTGTACAAATAATTTAATGTGACAAATTATTTGTAATATCTCCTTTCAGCCAGTCTTTATACAGTGCTGTCTCATAGGTAGTATGATCCCAGTTTTGCAGACAGGAAAGCGGGGGTTTGGGAATGTCACAAGCTCCAGGTCACACCTCCCTGAGTGAAAGTGCAGTGATGTGGTTAACAAATCGGGTTCTGGGCGAGGGATGTAAGACCGCTATGCCTCAGTTTCCTCATCTGTAGAATGGGGGTAACAGTTGGACCTGCTTCATAGAGCTCCTGTGGCAATTGAATACGATGGTGAATATAAAGTGCTTAGAACAGGACTCCAAAAGGGCGCGCATTGTGAGCCCTCCAAAAGCTGGCCAATTTCCTTTTCTGATTTTAACAGTCTCACTCGTATTTAAGACTGTTTTAAGCACCTGGAAATGTTTATAATGTTTGATTTTGAGTGAAAGACATGATGAGAAGATAGAAAGTCATTTTCTTTGACCTGATTTCAAAACTCTTGACATTCCTCTGCCATCAGTCTTGTACTGGCAAGGCTGACCTGTCTTCATGACATTCTTAGAGCATCCCTTTGGTCATCTGCTTTACTGTGACTTTGTCATGCTACTTAAAGTCTTTTACAAGATCTGGAAGAAATCAGATGGGGCCGTTAAAAAGTCATTTACTAAATGGAACTTTTTAAAAGATTTTATTTTTGAAGTGGACCATTTTAAAAGTCTTTATTGAATTTGTTACAATATTGCTTCTGTTGTTTATGTTCTGGCTTTTTGGCCCCTGAGACATGTAGGGTCTTAGCTCCCTGACCAAGGGTCGAACCCACAGCCCCTGCAACTGGAAGAAGTCTCAACCACTGGACCGCCATGGAAGACCCTGGTTGTCTGTTTTTAAGCCTTGATTTTTTTTTTTTTCCTTTTGCTATCAGGCAAATAATGGCTAAGACATCTAGAAAACGTCTTGAATGCTTTTCACTGGGCTGGGAGTTCTAAGACAAATTGTAAAATTCTAAAGTTTCCAGTTCCCCATTTTAGGTAGGTTATGTCAGCTGGAACTCTGGTTCATTTTCCTGAATCTGTGGGATCTTTTTCAGAAGTAGGCAGGAACCGAGCTGAGTCCACATGGCTGGCCTCATAAACAGACTTTGCCCTGCGTTCCTTCACTGAAAGGTGATTTCTTGTGGAGGTGGTTTCTGAAACAGTACACTTGCAAAAATAAAGACACTAAAAAAAAAAGGTTTGGGTTTTGGTTTCTAGTATATACCATCAATTGTAACAGTGAAGATCGAAATAAATTTATCTGACAGAAACTCACGCAATTACAAAGGCTGGTGCAGCTTATTTGAAAACATAAGCAGCATTAGCTATTTCGTCTAAATACTGAGCTCATAGGAATGACATATTAGCAAAAATATACCAAGATACCATGAAAATAGTAACAGTTTCTGGCTTCGGCACACACCTATTCTCCACATATAAAAAAGAAGTTCTTGCACTGTTGTGAAAGTTCTAGGACTCACAACAGATTTCCCAGCCTGGGGATGGGTCAAAGGGCCTAAGAATTTGTCAATTCCCCAGGGAATTTGACTTCGGAAGCCAGTGGGATTTGATTATAGAACTTCCACAGGACTGGGGAAACAGACTCTTGGAGGGCACAAACAAAGCCTCGTGCACACCAGGACCCAGGAGAAAGGAGCAGTGACCCCCCAGGAGACTGAGCCAGACGTGCCTGTGGGCGTCCAGGAGTCTCTGGCGGAGGCGTGTGTCCACAGTGGCCTGCCGTGGGGTCGGGGGCACTGAATCCAGCCGTGCGTGCAGAAGTCCTTTTGAGGGAGGTAGCCATTCCCTTTATTACCCCTTGGAGAAGGAGATGGCAATCCACTCCAGTATTCTTGCCTGGAGAATCCCATGGACAGAGGAGCTTGGTAGGCTACAGTCCACGGGGTCACAAAGAGTCGGACACGACTGAGTGACTTCACTTTTCACTTTCATTACCCCTACCATAGTCTGGCCTCAGGCCAAACTACAGGGAGGGAACACAGCCCCACCCATCAACAGAAAAAACTGGATTAAAGATTTACTGAGCATGGCCCCGCCCATCAGAGCAAG
This sequence comes from Neotragus pygmaeus, assembly GCA_006410875.1. NCBI lineage: Eukaryota > Metazoa > Chordata > Mammalia > Artiodactyla > Bovidae > Neotragus > Neotragus pygmaeus. The sequence continues at coordinate 3,151 of SJYV01034850.1, read as the reverse complement.
ACCCGGATTCCTCCAGCCAGTTCCTCCCATCAGGAAGCTTCCACAAGCCTCTCATCCTTCTCCATCAGAGGGCAGACAGAATGGAAATCACAATTACAGAAAACTAGCCAAACTGATCACTTGGATCACAGCCTTGTCTAACTCAATGAGCCATGCCGTGTAGGGCCACCCAAGATGGACCGCATGGTGAGAGTTCTGACGAAATGTGTTCCACTGGAGAAGGGAATGACAAACCACTTATGTATTTTTGCCCTGAGAACCCCACGAACGGTATGAAAAGGCGAAAAAACCACCCATCACAGCATGTAGTTAAAACCCTTTTTGCCTCTGAGGTTGCTGGAGGCTTTTCCTGGGTGTCAAGGTTTCCTGGTATGGATGGAGCATGGAAGGAGAAAGAAAACTCCTTCAAGCCTTCAAAGATGGGGATGGGAAGGAGCCCGAAGCCTCCCATTGCCTCCAGCACCTTCAGAAAGGGAGAGCCAGGAACGATGCCGGGACCGCTCAAAACGGCAGACAAGGAGGGTGAAATGCATTCAAAAGCGAGTGTGAAGAGCCTTCAGTCTCCTCTGATGATGATTGATGTGCTGTTTATAAAAACCCGCTGTTGTTTATGGTGCATGACAGCTGGAGAAGGCTGGATAGAGTGACTCGAACGAGGAGTGAAGATGACTAGGAGGAACGCGCCTCACGCACCTAGACCGTCTTCAGCAAGCTCTGAAAGCACCATTCATCCGCACTCTGCTTTTCCTTAGTGAGACGGTTCTCGGCTCTTGGAAACTTGAATGGAGACCCTTCCAGGGGAAAAAGCTTTCAGATCATCCCGGGGAGTTGAATCGTTCCTTTTCCTCGGGATCAGCTGGGGAGAGTGGCGGCCCTGTGGAGCTGGACCTGACTGATTTCCTCCTCCGAACACATCTTCCTTAGCAGGTGGTTCTAAGTGGAAACCTTTTCCTCCTACTCCAGGAGCTGTTAATAAACTGCTTCTGTCTGAGACAACACCAAGATAGGGAGGCTGGAGAGATGAAGAAGAGGCATGAGCGAGGCTGATACCCACAAGGGTTCTTGGCCTCCTTAATCAATAGAAATTGATCATAAGCCAGACAGCAAATTCAGACAAGGCTCTATTGGGGTCCTTGCTACAGCAGGAGAAGCGAGAACAACAGGGCCCCTTGCTTACTCCCCAGAGCTAGTTTGTTCCTTATATGGGACGAGGGTAGGGGGTGTGTTCAGGACGTCAGGCTGGGGGTGTGGCTTCGGGGTGTGCCCACCCCCCTGGTGGTGGTGTGTGTGCTTTTGCTCCTGACACCTACTGTTTGCTCCTGGCTCTTCAGAAGCGACAGCAGGGATTTGGGGGGTCTTTTTGTATCTTTGGTCCATGATTTTGCACCCCCGTGCACACACGCAGTTGTTTTCAGTCGCGCACAGCTTCTTTGTATTTTGTTACTGGAGGAGAGGTGTGTCCAGGTGCACGCACTGCGGCAAAGGGTCTCAGGTCCCAGGATGACTCTGGACTAGAGCTGTCGCGTCCAAGACCGAGGAGGAATGGGGTTTCCTTGTTGCAAAGACAGTCCCCGCGCCACATGGCGTGCCTGAGGATGTGACCGGTGCCACCTGAAGCCCCTGGAGCAAGCAGAGGGGGGTCGCGTGAGGGTACAGGAGGGAAGGACCGTGAAACAGTTGAGGTCTGTTGCCTCCCAGAGGAGCTGTAATGAATAATACAGCACCATCCACTTGGGAGAGCTATTTGGGAGACTGTTTTGTTTTATTCTTTTAGCTGATGAATCATTTATTCAAACAAGGCAAAGACATCTCCACATTGTTTCCTTCTCTATGAAAAATGGAGCGTTTTAAATAGATGACTTTCTCTCTTTTTCAACAGAACTTACTTCAGTCTGGTCCCAGGAACTGTCTTCCATTTTAGGATTCACAAATAGTAACACATATGTGCCCATTACAGGCAAAACAGCATGCTTGAATTTCGGGGCATCCTCCATTATTACAGCAGACTCTACCGACATTTGGAGAAAACCCTCCAGCTCTCCCCACCACGTCCTTCTGTTCTGGCCTTCCTGGGACAAGCCTGTATCGTCAACTTCCTCGTTCTTTCTTTTAGTCAGAAATTTGACATCTCCATTATCTTTTTCATGAGCTTCAATTACTCTGGGAACTATTGGAATGTAGGAGAAATCTGCAAAAAAAAAAAAAAAGAAAAACAAGAAAGCATTGTAAGTGGAAGCCATATTGTCTTAATCCAGTCTGAGCCTTTGCTCTAGAAGTGTCTAGACTAAAGTGGCAGTGCAGCTGGAACTAAGCTAACTCTAAATCATCTTTCGAATAAGCCCTGGAGACTCCTGTTCATCAAGGAAGGCTCTAAGAACATGCTGTTCCCCATCACATACTGAAAGAGGGTGAAAGTTGCTCAGTCAAATCTGATTCTCTTCATGGAATTCTCCAGGCAAGAATACTGGAGTGGGTTGCCATGCCTTCCTCCAGGGATCTTCCTGACCAAGGGATTGACCACAGGTCTCCCGCATTACAGGCAGACTCTTTACCATTTGAGCCACTCAGTTCATCAAGGAAGGCTCTAAAAGATGCTTGTCCCCATCACATACTGGCTGGTATTTAAAAATGCATGGGATGAGGGACTTCCCTGGTGGTCCCCTGTCCAGTTAAGATCCCATGCTTCCAGTGGAGGGGGTGGGTTTGATCCCTGGTCAGGGATGTAAGATCCCACACGCTGCATGCCTCTCTCCACCCCCCACCCCCTGCCAAAAAAATGCACAAATGCACAGGATGAGCTGATGCAGCTGTCTCGAGCTGTGAAAATGGATGGGGTGGAACAGTGGGTGAAGGGAGGACTTCTTTTATCTTGAAGACATGATTTTGTGGAGGTTCGCTCATGGTTGAGAAAGAGAGCTGTGATTCATTTTCTTGGTGGCCGAGTGTCTCAGCTTCACCCAAAGTGGTCAGCCTCAGACTTCTATGAGAAAATGGGCCAAAGGACTAAATAGACATTTCTCCAAAATAACATATGGATGGCTAACAAACACATGAAAAAATGCTCAACATCACTCATTTTCAGAGAAATGCAAATCAAAACCACAATGAGGTACCATTTCACACCAATCAGAATGGTTGCGATCCAAAAGTC
>SJYV01034849.1:0-13342 GCA_006410875.1 Neotragus pygmaeus | reverse complement strand
AAATACAAACACACATTGAAAATGCCAAAGAGGGATGAACTGGAGATTATCTCTGTTACTATCTCCTCAGTTCAATTAAGGTCACTTTAACGATTATTTATTGAGTACATCCATCAGGGATTTATAGTCTGTATAGACACAAAGCCTTATCCATAACAAACATGTAAGTAATAAGTGAACAAACTGCATTGAGTTGTTAAATAGCAATATGGGATATGTATGATTAGGTGATAAAATAGGTGGTCCAGACAACTGTAAGAATCGATTGAAATAATTACTCATCATTAAAAAATGAAACCCAAAGTCACACAATAGTGTGCATATTATGATGGACATTGAATCAACTTTCTGCATCTTACTATGAATTTCTCAGATCTGGTATGAATACAAATGAGAACTGACATTTAATAGATTCAATATCAAAATATCATTTCCTAAATAGGGTTTTTCTTCTTGTTTTTGAGGTTTGCCTTTATAACATTTTTTTCCCAAGTAGCTGAATTGCCCTTTAATTAAGTGCCATTTTTTCCCTTTACAATTAAGGGGATTCATTTCTCACTGGAAAATATTATCTGAGTTCTTATATACAGCAACCACATCTTGATTTGAAGACTAAGCTGTAGGATTATGCAAGAAGTGAATGTGCTTACTCCATCTGTAGATTAATGAGACAGAATTGGAATCTATTATGGTGCTGCAGTCACATCTGGCAATGAAGTTTGATTTCTGTGCCAATAAATATGTGCCTATGCTCACAGAAATATCTTGAGGATACTGAGTTTTTGTTGGCAGATTGAAGAATGGGTGGGTTAAACTGGAGTACCTTTATAAAAGGAAACTGCTTTGGAATCATTTTCTGACAGTGAAGGAAACGTGCTGGGATAGAAAAAACTGATTCTTGAATAGTGTTAAAATGCATTATGTTGCCTGGCCTATCAACCTATAAGTAAATCACATTAAGATTAGCTCAGTGTATTCTGTGTATGCTACCTGATTGAGAGCAAAGGCCTAAGGGAAGAAGACCTAGAAGATGATGAGACATATAAGGGGAAAAAAGGAAAGAAAAGAGAGAGAGAAAGACAAAGGAGTAACATGAATTAATGACAAAGTGGAAAAGATTGTTGCATATTCTTGAGTTTGGACCATTGACAAGGCAGTAGAGCAACATATTCTTGGTATTTCCGGAGAATGGTTGTTCAAAGAACAGAAAGTCTGAGTAGATGACATGGATGACAAACAAAAATGGTTCATCTAGCCATCTACAATGTTGTTTGACTCTTCAAAGATCTTTTCTCCTTCTCCATGCTTTGCATAATGTATTGAAATAACATGAAAGGAGACTGTGCCAGTGCTGCATTCATTCTTGATCGGTTGGAGTAGTTGGACCTATTCAAGATATGAAAATAATGTAATTCAAGAACAATTTAATAGTTTTGAAACTGTTGTAACCCAGAGATCAAACGCAGGTCTCCCATGTTGCAGACAGATTTTTTACCAGCTGAGCCACAAGGGAAGTTTTGAAAATGTATTATTTAGTAACTATATTATATATGATGATGTAGGCAATTTCTCCACATTCTCTATAGCAAAATACCCTTAAGAGTAGCTAGACAAGTTGGTGCATGAAACACATTCACATATAACTTAATTATTAACTAATAATATTTTGAAAGTATTCTATTTTGGAATAGTTCTGAATCTTCTTCCCCCAAACTCTCATTTTCTACAATAGTAGAGTCATGTCTCCTTCTATATCTTAGCTATAAGCTCTTTTTCTGCTTCCCCCAATCATACTTTGTATGCCAAGTAGACGTAGAGAAGCTCCATATAGTTAGACTGGCCATCTACGATTGTCTGATAGCATTCTTAGCTGTGGCATTAACCCAGAGTGGTTATTTGGAAGCCCCAAATTAAAAACCCTTAGACTCATATCAACAGAAATGAGACCTAGAGGATCATGCAGGGCAACAGAGAGATATGCAAGGGTAGGTTGTTGACATTGAAAGGCTTTCACTTAAGCGAATGTGGCAAATCTAAGTAATTTTCTGTCAGCATTAAAAATGCTTATTTTTCAATATTTCATCATCTCCAAGAAAGAGCTTTCTTCATTGTCTTATTTTCCCTTTTCTTAGTATTTGTAGTAGGATTGCCAGGATTCACATAGAACTCTGGAATCTCCAGGGACTCTGAAGGCAACCCAGCTAAGTTTTTATCTGTCTTCATAAGGAATCTTCAACCTAGAGCTGAATGTAATGATTTTTGTTCCTTCTAAGATTATTTTTTTCCAAGGATTTAAATGAGGCATATGGGAGAAATAACTGTTTTCAGAGTTGCAGAGATAAGAGGCTTTTCCTGTTTAACTGTCTCAACAAGACTCAAAATGAAGGAAAAGTTCTGATATAACCCCAGGAGGAGAAAAGTAACTCATCCTTTGTTGATCAGATTTCATCAACTGTAATTCTACCTTCTTTACTTCTCAGAGTCAGAGTAACGTTTGTTTAAGGAAATGTAATAGGTTTGTTTTTAGGAGGAGAGGGGTATTGAACAAATGTGGCCTCCTCTATTATAAAGAGGGGGCTTCCCTCTTTACCTCAGTGGTAAAGAATCTGCCTGCCAGTGCAGGAGATGCGAGACTGTAGGTTCGATCTCTGGGTTGGGAAGATCCCCTGGAGAAATAAATAGTAACCCACTCCAGTATTCTTGCCTGGAGAATTCCCACAGACAGAGGAACCTTGTGGGCTACAGTCCATGGGGTTGCAGAAGAGTCTGACAGGACTCTGACTAAACAGCAACAACAAAGTTCATATCAAGTGCTCAAGGAAATGTTTCATTCATTTATCAAGGAAACTGTAGTAAAAGTTATAAAAATTCACAAAAGGACTATGTGTAACACTGTACTTGCCATAGTGAATACACTCTCAAAAATGCTCACTTGGTGGAATAATATTGAATCATATTTTCTGTTAATGAAAATATTATTTGGGGAATTAAAAAAAAAAAAAACTAGAAGAGAATAAAATCTCTTTATTTTTAACTGTCCCTTATAGAACCTGGTAAGAAACTGATTTAACTTTCTCTTTACAGGATACCAAGGTGCCCTTGGTGTGATGTTCTACTGGATAATATCTCAGTGACCAGTAGGTATCTGTGAAGTTGGAGGTCAGTTCTCAGTCGCATAGGTAAGGTTGACAAGGCTTGTCTTTGGAGTTTTCTTGCCTTTTTTTCCCCAATGCTTTTTTCCCCACTGTGGTACCTTTATCTTTAACATATGACTGATATGCATGCAATGTTTTTACATTCAATTTTAAGTTCACATTCTGATGAATTTTGTGATTGTATATAATTGTGTCAACACCACCACAATCAACACATAGAATGCTATCACTCTGAGAAGTTTTCTTCACATGCCTTTAACTTCACCTCCGCTCCCCATTTATCTCTTTTATGTCATCATAGTTTTGCTTTTCCTAGAATTTCATATGAATGGAATCATGCAGTTTGTGATATTTTGTGTTTGACTTTTTTCACTTATCACTTTTAGTTACTTTTTTAGTCACTGACTTTTTTCACTTTTTCTTGACCTTGACATTACTGACATTTGAGCTGTATAGTTCTCTGTTGTGAGGGGCTTCTTGTGCTTCTCTATGCTGAGCAGCATTGCTGACTGATGAATAGCATTCCAATTTATGGATATACCACAGTTTATATTTCATTCAAATGTTGATGGGCATTGGACTATTTCGTGTTTTGGAATATTAGAAACAAAGCCACCAAGGAAATTCACATATATATTTTGTGTAGATATATGTTTCCCTCTCTTTGGGGTAAATACCTGGGAGTGGAATTGCTAGGCTATATGGAAACTTTGTACTTAACCTTTTGAGGAAATGCCAGACTATCTTCCAAAGTGGATACATCATTTTACATTCCCACTGGTAATGCTCCAAATCCTCACCAGCACTTGGTATTGACCATCATTTTGATTATAGCCAACCTCATGGGTATATTGTGGTATCTCATTGCAGTTTTGACTTATCTTTCCCTTCCCTGGTGGCTCAGAGGTTAAAGCATCTGCCTGGAATGCTGAAGACCCGGGGTTCGATCCCTGGGTCGGGAAGATCCCCTGGAGAAGGAAATGGCACCCCACTCCAGTACTTTTGCCTGGAGAATCCCATGGAGGGAGGAGCCTGGTAGGCTGCAGTCCATGGGGTCACAAAGAGTCGGACACGACTGAGTGACTTCACACAATGACTAATAATGCTGAGCATTTTCATGTACTTATTGGTCATGTGCATATCTTTTTTGGAGAAATGTCTATTGAAATCTTTTGCTGATTTTTACATTGAGTTATTTGTATTTTTGTTGTTGAGTTGTAAGAATTCTTTATACAGTCTTGGTTCAAGAGCACTTTGTGAGATACATGTTTTATAAATACTCCAAGGCTGTAGCTTATTTTTGTTGTTGTTGTTGTTTTCTTAATTATGTTTTTCAAGAAGAAAATTTTCTTAATATTTATGAAGCCCATTTCATCACTTTTTTTAATACTTCATATTTTCACATCCTATTTAAGAAATTTTACCTAATTTAATGTTACAAAAATTGTTTTCTATGTTTTTCTCTAGTTTAGCAGTTTTAGCTCTTACATTGAGATATATGATATATTTTGAGTTAATTTTTGTGTTTGGTGTGCAATAAGAGTCAAGGTTCTTTTTTTCTATGTAGCTATATAGTTATTCCAATATCATTTGTTGAAAAGAGTATCTTTCCCCCATGAAATTGCCTTAAAATATTTTTCAAATATCAATTGAATAAAAGTATGGAAAGATATTATACATACTTGAAAGAAATGTGATTTTGCCATTTTTGTGTGTATTCTATGAATATTAATTAAGTTGAAGTGATGATCAGTTCAGTTCAGGTCAGTTCAGCTCAGTTGCTCAGTAGTGTCCGACTCTTTGCGACCCCATGAATCGCAGCACGCCAGGCCTCCCTGTCCATCACTAACTCCCGGAGTTCACTCAGACTCAGGTCCTTCGAATCAATGATGCCATCCAGCCATCTCATCCTCTGTCGTCCCCTTCTCCTCCTGCCCCCAATCCCTCCCAGTATCAGAGTCTTTTCCAGTGAGTCAGCTCTTTGCATGTGTTGGCAAAAGTACTAGCGTTTCAGCTTTAGCATCATTCCTTCCAAAGAACACCCAGGGCTGATCTCCTTCATAATGGACTGGTTGGATCTCCTTGCAGTCCAAGGGACTCTCAAGAGTCTTCTCCTGGGGGAAGTCAGTTGGCATGTTATGGGTAGTACTATAGAAAGGGTCACATGGTAAAGAACTGAATTTCAGGCAACAGCCATGATATTACTCTTGGAAGTAAGATCAATGCAAATAGTGAGTTTGAAGAAGTCTAGAGTACCTATATTAACATTCAATAAAATACATTTAAAAACAAATTGTATTACCATTGCCAGAGATGATAACTTTATTATCGTAATATATGTGCCAATTCAACAGGATAGAACAATCACAAGTGTGTGATTATAAAGCTTCAAAATGCATGAACCAAAATGGCAATATTAAGGGAAAAACAGACAATTCCTCAATCATAGTTAAGGATCTTAACAGTCTTCTCTCAAAACTTGATAGAACAGCTAGACAAAAACTCAGCCAAAAATTAGATCTGAACAAAACTATATCACCATTTACACCATTCATTACCTTTACTCTCTTTACAATGCAAATTATGTCATAGTCTAATCTTTTTCCAAAGAATTTACTATAGAACTTTAATTCCCTTTGTTCTGGGGGAAAAAAAAGTTTCCATGGTCATATGACTTTGGGAGGTATTGTATAGTATATTATTTTCTTAGAAATGCATGCAATATGTTAAAAACTCTGAAAAAATACAGACTGAAGAGGTCTATTCAACATTAATCAGATGTTTTCCAATTTATTTGACCATGGAAAGAATTTTTGAAGAATATTTCTTTAAAAGCATAAAACTATTCACAGAACATATTTTTGGAAATGCTGCTCTGTCACATGGGACTATTTGAAGTTTTCTGAATATCCATGTTTTACAATTTTTAACATGGGATGGAAGAGATTAATCTGGAAGTTGAAACCATACAAGGCCTTTTTGCTTCTTACCAACCCAGAAAACTTAGTTATCTTTTAAAGCCCAGCTCATGTTTAATCTCTCATAATAGCTTCTCAGTAGGAAATGGCAACCCACTGCAGTATTCTTGCCTGGAGAATCCCAGGGACGGGGGAGCCTGGTGGGCTGCCATCTATGGGGTTGCACAGAGTCAGACACGACTGAAGCAATTTAGCAGCAATAGCAGCAGCATTAATTGATTATCTATGCCATTATAAAAGAAACAGATATTTCTCTTTAACATTGCTTCTCACATTTTATGTTTCTGCCTCTTCTCATGGTAAACTATGAGCTTCTTTAGGGAAGGGGCCACATCTTATGCACTTTCCTGTCTTGAATGCCTAGCATGATGCCAGATATTTCAGAGGCATATTCATTTAATGTTCATTGCATGAATATACATGAAATTATTATACCAATACAAGCTAATATATAAATAAAGCCTGAATTGTATATTGTACACTAAGTGCTGTAGGAATTTAAAAAAATGATATCAATGAGGACTGGAATAATAAAGGAAAGTTTCATAGAGAAGGCAGTTCTTGAACTAGAATTTGAAAGATAAGTAGGATTTGTGTAAGGTAAACACTTTAAATGAAGACAGAGGTAGACGTGATCCTGGTATGTTAATGAAATGATCAGGGAAAATAATGGATGCTGAGAGGTAGGAATAACTAAAGTTAAGTAGCTGGAGTGACATCAGATTATAAAAATCTTTGAATGTCAAGTAAAATTGCTTAAAGGATGTTGATTAAAGGATTAAATCAAGATAAAAGCAGGATTTAACAAAGATTAGGCAAAAATACACGAAACATGTATCAATTTAAATTAAGGTCTCTGTTCATTATTAAAGTCACCGATATCTTGTCAATATTTGTTATTACATTAATTTACAGTATTAAGGCTCATGTTTGAATTGCACTGACTTTATATTTCCTAACAGAAATTTAGTAATTTATAGGTTAAATATTATCATGAAAATAGAATCTTCCTTTTGTCCCCTTTTTTTCCTGATAAAATATTTCTTCATAGAACTGTAGAGATGGTCCTCTTAAATTAAAACATAAGAAATGACCCCTGTTCTTGGCCATTAATCCATGTTTTCTAGCTCTTACATTTTGAAATATAGAGGGAGTCTTTTGAACTGACTAGAGAAAAGGTATTCCTCAGCAGAGAAACAAAACTTTTCTTAAACTGGCATTCATCTTTCTTTACCTTCAACTCATTAAAACAGTGTGAAATTAGTTTGTAGGCTATCATATTGAGTTTTTAACGTACTTATTATTAAAACATGATTTTTCTATTAATGAGATTGTAAGCTCCAAGAGAATATTTCAAATCTAATAATTGGATTTTGGAATACCTTATTCCAGGAGTATATTTTCTAAACTTTTTTCTGAATGCTATTAAATGAACCTTCTGAAACATTTTCAATCTAAGTTTTACTTTGTTGAAACTGACAGCTCCAAATCTACTTGCTTTGTTCTAATTAAAACTTCTATTTTTGATTTGATATCTTTAAGGAATATTAAGATATATATTTTAAATTTTATTTGAGATATAATTAGTATATAACATTATATTATTTTCAGGTATATAACATAATAATTCAATGTTTGTATTCATTGTGAAATGTTCACCACAATAAGTCTAGTTAACATTCATCACTATACATAGTTACAATTTTTTTTCTTGTAATGAAAACTTTTAAGATCTACTCTCTTAGCAACTTTCAAATACATAATACAGATTTATTAACTATAGTCACCATGGTCTATTACCTGACTAATTCATTTTTAATAGTGCCTTACCAATCCTTTCTTTCCTTTTACTTTGGATTATTTTTGATTTAATTTATTACAACCTGGTATATTAAGCATTTATTTCCTTATTTTTTTGTCTCTCCTCATTAAAGTTTAACATCTATGAAAGCAAGGACATTGTTTTGCTTACTGCCACATTCAAAGTTCTAAAATTTTGCCCAGAATGTAATGGTACTTAACAAATACTAGCTGAATGAATGAATGAAATAAAATAATACACTAAATGCTTTTTGGCCTAAAATGAGTTATTTGAAAGCAGAGCATTTATTCTTTCAGTGAACAAATACTTACTGTGCTGTTTCTATATGTAAGATATTCTATTATACTAATCACCTGCAGCATACACAATAAACCATATATAACCATGTCATGTCTGCCTTAAAGGAACCGTTTAGTGGGGAAGATAATATATGCACACAAGTAACTTTAATACAAGATAAAAATAAAAAATTCAGAAAAATGATGAATATAAAGTACTATAAGAATTAAAAGGGGGAAAACATTTTTGGCTGATGGAGTGAGAGCGGACAGGCTTCCCAGCTGGTGCCAGTGATAAAGAAATTGCCTGCCAAGGCAGCAGACATAAGAGATGCAGTTTTGATTCCTCAGTTGGGAAGATCCCCTGGAGGAAGAAATGGTAACCCACGCCAATATTCTTGTCTGGAGAATCCCACGGACAGAGGAGCCTGGCAGGCTACAGTCCACAGGGTCGCAAGGAGTCGTACAGGACTGAAGTGACTTAGCATGTACTCATGAGAGCATCATAGGCAAGAGAGTGTTTGACACATGGTGGATAAATATTTGGATATGCTTTAGAGGTAAATATATTTAAGAAAAAGAAGTAAGTATATTTTTTAACAGGAAAAAGGGTAAGCAAAACATGATATATAAAATTATAGGATATCAGCTCATTGCTATTTTATTTCAATATTCATATAGCTGACATTTTGCAAAGTGATGGTTGGGAAATTATCAGTGATCAAATATTGAGTTGACAACATACAAAACTATTTATTTCTTTTCTGTCACTTTGACAACTGGTAAGCCAAATCACCTCATTTAATGGTATTATGGATAGACAGGAGGTGACTAACCAAATATCCTGACCTATGACCCAAGGTCCTATATGTAAGAAATATGGTGGTGGTTTAGTTGCTAAGTTGTGAACGACTCTTGTAACTCCATGGACTATAACCTTCCAGACTCCTCTGTCCCTAGAATTTTCCAGGCAAGAATACTAGAGTGGGCTGCCATTTCCTTCTCCAGTGGATCTTTGGCTTCATGCTTTCTCCATTTTGATCACACACAAAATACCTTTGATGGGCACCTTGAAAATTCAATCAAGAATTTTGGCAGCTTGGTAAATGAAAAGAGACAGAGATATGTTTCCAGCTTAAACTGTTATTAAAAAAAAAACAACAACCTGAAATACATCTGTCATATCATCAAAGTGTAAACAATAATATAGGGAGTATTAAAAAAACAAAAATGGGAAACATTTTTATTGCAGAATGAAATGTGCTTTATTGTCTCTTCAATGAATAATGATTGAAGGCCTATTATATATAAAACACTGAGCTAGGTATTGTGGGATAAAACATGATTAATATGTATTATTTATCAAAAAACTTTAAAATCTAGTAGGGAGAAAAAGGTATCTCTTCAAAATGTCATAATACTTAACTAGAAAGTATAGTTGCCATAAAAACTGTTGAAACACATGCATGGAACTTCAGAGGAAGAGGAATGCATACCCATTGGATGGAACTTCAGAGGAAGAGGAATGCATACCCATTGGTGGTAGATCATTGAGATGATTGCACTGAGCCTGGAACTTGAAGGAAGAATAGCATTCAATCTGTAAAATGGAGAGGGGGGATTCAATGAAGATGGCACACCATGAGAAAAAATATAATGATGAAAATGTGAGAAGCCTTTTTTTACATCTTTTTTGAAATCTGTGTAATGATGTATGGATCCAATAATTAGAAGACAAATGCTTGATATGAATATGGCCCATAGCCTGCAAATATTAAATGAGATTATTACCTTTCTTTTATTAAGGAGGCCCAATAAAATCTCATAAGTGACATATTTAAATTTACTCTTAAAATACTAATAATGCCTGATAGTGGAGCATTGAGTTTTAAATGAAGGCTATGAATTGAGAAAAACGAAATGGCTCATTTCAGACTGCGTCTGATAGTCTGTGTGGTGATGAAAAACTAGCTTGACTGAATTTTTATTTGTCAGTTGGTGGTTTCTCATTGTGTATGTAGATGTGAGAAAAGAGTAGATGCATGTTTGGAGTGCATCTTTTGTGCTTTTATACTGATTCCATATTCTTGTTGTCATGACTACCTGTCAGGCATAGAACAGAGCAGATGTTCCTTTATTTGAATACCTATATAAGCTCTTTCTGCACCTAACATGTACTAGTCATTAAGTCAAGGGAAGTAGCAGAAGTGACTGAATTTGTGTCACTAAGAACTTTTTCCTGTCTACATCCATTCTTTTCTGAAAAGCTGTAATTACCCTGAAAGATAAAAGATCAACTTTTCTACTAAGTGCAAACGTGTGACTTTTAAGTGTCTAGATACTGCTTCTTTAATGAATGTGAATCCAGCTAAACAGTTAAATTCAAGATGATTTTAATTGTAAGCCTGCATTAATAGGATTGTGATATGATAATTTTTTCATGTTGAGTAAATCGGTTTAAGAACTGAAAAGGATTTATGCTTGGTTCAAAGGGAAAAAGAAATTTGTGACTTACAGGGTCATGTTTCCTTTCTCTCATTTAATTTCCCTTGTTTTTTTATGTAATGTAATAGGTCAAAAATTCTGGATATATTAAAATAATACTCTACTTGCTTGGAGTCAATAGTTGATACTGATGTTTTACATTGTGAGGCTAAATTACATAATTTAACCAATCACACAGATGATGCACTCAACACCTTACTCACTCTGCAGTTAACCAGTTTTACTCCATTCCAGCAACCCAGTTTTAAAGGTCATACCCCAGTCTCTGCCTTCTATTACAATACTTACAATAATTTATAATGGGGGCAGAAGGAGAGATAAATTAAGAGCTTGGGATTAACAGATACATACTATTATGTATAAAACAGATAAAAAGCAGGATCCTACTGTATAAGATAGGGAACTACATTCAGTGTTCTGTGATAAAACATAATGGAAAAGAATATGGAAAAAATATATGTATAACTGAATATGAAATATATATATATGCATAACTGAATCACTTTGCTGTACACAAGAAACAGAGCATTGTAAATTATACTTCAATAAAAAATAGTCTTTATAAAAATTTAGCAATTACAATAATTTAAAAATAATACTATGCACAAGACACTGAATTAAGCAATTTATATAACTTATGTATTCTTTCTGGTAACTTTTGGAGTAAATAGTAGGGACTTGCCAGGTGGTCTAGTGGTTAAGACTCCATATTTCCACTTCAGGGAGCATGGGTTCTATACTTGGTTGGGGAACTAGGATCCCACATGCTGCATGTCTTGGCCTAAAGAAAAAGTACTAGTATTATCACTGTTTTACAGATGAGGAAACTGAGCCTGGAAAGATCATGTAAATTTACCCCAAAGTAACATAGACATGTAGATAAAGAAGCTAAAGATGTGAACCAAGATTTGACTGATTCCAAAGTCTGTATACTTTGACCACTATGCTCCAACTCTGCAATTTTAAACTATGACTCCTTTCTTCACTTTTTCTGCTTCTATATCTAAGCAGATCCTTAGCCTCACTGAGCACTCTGATCCTTGCCATGCTACATTTTACCTAAAGATCACTTGCTTTCAATTTCACATTTTTCTTAATCTAGTGTTGATACTCCCACTACCCTATGCTTGTGTCTTTTTGCCATTTCCCTCAGCTACTCTACACATTCTCATACCTAGATCAGTCTAATTATCCATTTATTTTGCCTCTCCTCTCAAATCCCCCAGTCTTGGTTGAGTTGTTTTTGATGACTACATTGTGTAATGATTTGGCACTTTGAAATATGTTTTTTTCTCACCTTGATGCAGTTGTCAGTACTGGTTACCAGTTTTTTTATGATCCCTACTGACCTTCCTTTCCTAATCTCCACTGTTGCTGTTTCAAACCATATCACTTTTTTCAGACCCTCGTTTTCTCCTATCCCTACCACTTCAATATATGCAAATTATTTTAACTCCTCTGCCATAGAAGGCAAAGACCTGATTCTTTTATCCTCTAAATTTGTATCTAGTTTTACCCATTTATACATCATTCTTTTCCAAGGCTAATCTGTGCCCTTGAGTCTATCTTCTCTCCATAATCCAGTCACCTTATCCTTCCTCCAGAATCTTGATCCATCAATTGTCAAATCTCTCTACTTCCCCACCCACCCCTCTTTATTGGCTGCTTTCTTTATACTACAAATACGTTCAAGTCACCTCACTCTCCAGGCCCCAATAGTTAAAAGACATCAGCAAAAAGGAAAGATTGGCTTGGCTTGGCTTGTTCCATCGGCTGTAGTCTTCCCTTCTCTAACATATTTCTTGAGAGAGCATCGTATTCTCTCTTCTTTCATTTTATTATCTTTTGTTCTTCTCCTACTTGCTAACAGTTCTTTACTTTGCTACATAGTCTGCAGTCATACCAGATTGTGATTTATCCCAATTGCCAACTGCAAATATTCCTGGTGAGACTGGGGAAGGAAAGTGAATATTAGATTATTTATTTCCACTTTTAGGTGACTAATTTTAATTGAATCAAGTTACATATAATACTGGACAGCAGTTTCAACAATATGGTGTTCTTTGGTTAGAGATGAGGGATAATTTCAGTAGTGGAGTACTTTGGAATGGGAGAAAGTCTAAGTGAAATTGTGCACTGGTGGTAATGAGATATCTTTAAAGCACTTAGAATGGCCATACAAGGGCAGGGAGTTCGTATGGTAACACAAAATGTTTATCAAGAAACAAGAGCGGGACAAATGAAGGTAGATGGGAGCACCTTAAAGTCAAGTTGTTTCCACTTAACATTATGCCTCAATCCAGCCCAATCCAATCCAGTTCAATCCCAGTAGACAGATAAACTAGCACAATACCATAGGATTAAATGTACTAGCTTTCTGTGCATTTTGGAGAGATATTCCTGTTGGTTTCTGGTGCGTTGGGTATATCAGAGAGTCAAAAGGCAGTTGGACATTAAGGTATACTTGGCCTGATTCTGCCTTTCTGCTCAAAGATCATGGACATGAAAGGTTGTTGTTATGAGCCATGAATGACACCTGGATTCTTGGCCTCCAAAGGAGAGGAATTCGATCTGGGGCCATTGACAAGGCTCAGCGCTTTTGTG
>SJYV01034846.1:145293-161946 GCA_006410875.1 Neotragus pygmaeus | reverse complement strand
ATGTTTTTTTTTTTTTTTTTTTTTTTTTCCAGTTGTTGCATGCAAACTCCTAGTTGCAACATGTGGGATCTAGTTGCCTGACCAGGGATCGAACCTGTGCCTGCTGCACTGGGACCATGGAGTCTTCAGCCACGGGACCACCAGAGAAGACCCTGCCCTCGCTCTCGATTTCCACTCTCTCCAATCTCCCATCCTTCTGCATCTCTAGTCAACACTTTGTTGAATCTCATTCTTCTCAAAAATCGATTGCATCTTTCTCTACTATATAGCTTTTGGTTTTTATGATAAAAATAAAACTCTGTTTACATTTTTTTCAAATTAACTGCCCTTCTTTTAATTGCTGTGTTGAATCCCAAGTAATTGATATGTCATAATTTTTATAATCATCCTCCCACGGAGGGGCATTGAAGTGATTACTAGATTTCAATGTTCTAAATAGAACATCAAAAAAATAATCTTAATACAGATTATCTTTCTTCCTTTTAAAAACATTTTTATTGAGATATAATTGACATACTGTGCAAATCACCCATTTAAAGTGTACCATGTAATGCTTTTTACTACATTAATAGAGTGGTGCAGCTGTTCATGGGGTCGCAAAGAGTTGGACACAGCTAGGGACTGAACGACAATGACCGTCACCACAGTTAATTTTAGAACATCTTTATCACCCTAAGAGGAAATCTTATAGCTATTAGTCATCACCCATTCTCCCCATTCCCTCACCATTAGGCAATCACTAATCTATCTTCTGAATCGACAGATCTGCTTGTTCTGGAAATAAATGGAATTATTTAATATCCCCAAAGACATTCCATTCCAGTCTTTTTTGCCTGGATTCTTTCAATTAGCATGATGATTTCAAGGTTCATCCAAGTTAGAGTATGTATCAGAACTTGTTTCTTTATATTTTTAAGTGACATTCCATTGTATGGCTATATCACATTTTATTTATGAATTCATCAGTTGACAATGATTTGTTTCCACTTTGGGTCTATTATAAATAATGCTGCTGTAAATATTCATGTACACTGCTTTGTATGCACGCATGTTTTCATAGCACTGCATAGCTATGCCCTTACTCAGCTGTTGCTCTTGTGGTTCAGCCCTTGTTCATACGTTGAGTTCACGCTCTCCTCTCCACCCCAAACCTGCTCCTCTTCCAAAGCACACTACAGGTTCCACCACCTCTCCTGTTGCACAACCCAGAAACTCAGCCATCATCCTGTATGCTACTCTCAACTCTTCCACCCTCCACCCCATTGCAGCCCACATCCAGCCCAGTTGCAACTCAGATAGAAGCATGGCCCCAGGAATGCTTTGCAAATGGTCTAGAATCAATCAGGCCATTAATTCTTTACACACTCATACCCCTCTGTTTATATTTGTCGACTTACTGGATTAATGTCTATTTGCTCACTATTTTATCTCAAGTGCTCAGCAGAGTACCTACTGCCTATTTTATAGCAAGACTGCAATCCAGTTTGGGTATGTATCACATTCCTTTTATAACATCTCACAGATCCCAGTACACTAGTACTGCAATATAAATGTGTTGACTTGAATTGCTTTTATTATTTTTTTTTATAAATTTTTATAGAAAAGTCAACATTTTTGGTGTGAGGTTCCATGAGTTTTGAAAAGTGCATAGTCACAAAATCATCACCACAATTAAGACACAGACCATTTCATCACGTCCCAAAATTTCCATGTATTGCTTTTATAGTTAACGCTCCCCCTTCTCTATTCCCCAGAAACCTCTGATTTGTGGTTTTGTCAAGTATGAATGTGAGAGTTGGACTGTGAAGAAGGCTGAGCACCGAAGAATTGATGCTTTTGAACTGTGGTGTTGGAGAAGACTCTTGAGAGTCCCTTGGACTGCAAGGAGATCCAACCAGTCCATTCTGAAGGAGATAGCCCTGGAATTTCTTTGGAAGGACTGATGCTAAANACTGTGAAGAAGGCTGAGCACCGAAGAATTGATGCTTTTGAACTGTGGTGTTGGAGAAGACTCTTGAGAGTCCCTTGGACTGCAAGGAGATCCAACCAGTCCATTTTGAAGGAGATAGCCCTGGAATTTCTTTGGAAGGACTGATGCTAAAGCTGAAACTCCAGTACTTTGGCCACCTCATGCAAAGAGTTGACTCATTGGAAAAGACTCTGATGCTGGGAGGGATTGGGGGCAGGAGGAGAAGGGGTCAACAGAGGATGAGATGGCTGGGTGGCATCACGGACTCAATGGACGTGAGTCTGAGTGAACTCTGGGAGTGGTGATGGACAGAGAGGCCTGGTGTGCCGCGATTCACGGGGTTGCAAAGAGTCGGACATGGCTGAGCGACTGAACTGAACTGAACTGAATGGCAACCCACTCCAGTGTTCCTGCCTGGAGAATCCCAGGGACGGGGAAGCCTGGTGGGCTGCCGTCTATGGGGTTGCACAGAGTCGGACACGACTGAAGCGACTCAGCAGCAGCAGCATTCCTATAGTTTTGCCTTTTCTAGAATATTATGTAAATCGAATCATATCTGTGGCTTTTTGATTCTGCCTTCTCTTCCACTCAGCTAATGACTTTGCACTTCACCCATGTTACTGTAAGAGCTCATTCCTTTTTATTGTCGAGTACTATTTCATGGTATGGAAGAACTACAGTTTATCTGTTCCCCAGTTAAAGAACATTTGGGATGTTTCCAGCTTTAGGCAGATTGAATCATGGCAGTATAAACATTCATGGACAGGTTTCATGGGAGCCAAGGTTCTGGTTTTACTTGGATGAAGACCTAGGAGATGGACTGTGCTGTCATATGACCGGTGTATGTTTAACTTTCAAGAAACTGTCAAATTGTTTTCCAAAGCAGTTGTATCATTCTGTATCCCCACCAGCAGTGTGCGAGAGTCCAGTTGTCCTGCATTCTTGGTGAGAATTTTTATGTTGCCTGGATTCCAGTACTTTAGCAGATAGGTGATTTGCAAATATTTTTTTCCCACCTGAGGCTTGCTGTTTCATTCTCTTTCTCCAGAGGATCTTCCTGACCCAGGGATCAAACCCAAGTCTCTTGCATCTCCCGCATTGGCAGGTGGATTTTCACCACTTGTGCCACCTGGGAAGCCCTTTTGAAGAGCTTAAGTTCTTAATTTTAATGAAGACCAACTTATCACTTTTAAAATCTTATGAATCATGCTTTTGGTATCATATCTAAGAAGGCTTTGCCTAACTCGAAGTCATGAACAATTTCCCTTATGTTTTCTTCTAGGAAATGCATAGGTTTAGGTTTTACATTTAGGTCTTTGGTCTATTTAATTTTTTTTTTTATCTCATGAACTTTTTCATCTGCTTTAGGTAAATCTAGTCTATGATATACTTGTCCATATTGCTTTCCTCCCTTCAAGCTCCTTGAGGGATCGTGTTATCTAAACATCAATATTTGTGTGACCCTGGGAGTGAGGTCTCCTTAAATTGTGAGCCCTCGGCACCTCACCTAGCTCCCTCTAGTACCCACCCCTTATTTTATTCGTGTTCATATTTTCCATAACACCAAGCATCATGTCTTTCACATTAGGTACTAAATAGATGTTACTGAAATTAAAAAGTGAGATAAAAGAATAATTTTAGCCTGCTTATCCCAGTGAGAATGAAGAATTCGCACAACCAGGAAAAAGCATTTCTTGACGATGTACTGTATAGCACCTACTGTGCGTTAGATGCTGGAATGCTTCCTGGTGGCCCACAACTCCCAGAGAGTTACATCATCCTAAGCGGCCTTCTTACAGCAACGCTTATCACATCACCCAGTAGGCAGAAATAGAGTATACAACTAACCAAAGTGCTGGTGGGATGTTTTCAAAATCTGAAACACATCCAAGTAAAAAGTGTGCTCAGTCGTGCAGTTGTGTCCAACTCTTTGCGATCCCATGGACTGTAGCCCACCAGGCTCCTCTGTCCATGGAATTTTCTAGGCAAGAATATTGGAGTGGGTTGCCATTTCTTTCTCTAGGGGATGTTTCAGACCCAGGGATCGAACAAGTGTCTCTTGCCTCTCTTGCACTGGCACCTAGAAAGTGTGCACCTAGAAAGTCAAAGTAACATGCATGCTAGAGAAATAACACGTGAGCCCCCAGAATGGCAGACACTCAGACTCCACCTGAGTTCAGGTGGAGGTCAGATGTGAAAAGTTAAGGGTCAAACTTGCAGGACTACTTCTCTCTCTCATTTTCCCTCTATTTCCCCCTCCCCCACGTGCTCGAGTTTTCATGAAAAACCCACTTTGTGGCTCCCTGGGCAGGGAGAAGGTAAGCGGACTTTCTCCATTCAAGCCTTGCAAACTCAGAGACTGGAGGAAAAATTCAGTTTGTCTTGAAGGTGACTTCCTATTTAGGCCATACAAAAATACCATGAACTGGGTTCTTTACAACAGAAATGTGTTTCTCACAGCCCTGGAGGCTGGTGGTCTGAGGTTAGGGTGCCAACAGGGGGTGTATGAGGGCCACATCCAGTTTGCAGACTTCTCCTTCTGTCCTCACAAGGCGGAAGGGGCTGTGGGGTCTTGCTGGAGCCTCTTTTATAAGGACATTAATCTCATGATGGCTCTGCCCTCATCACCTCATCACCCCGACAAAGGCCTCACCTCCTGATCCCATCACTTTGGGCACTAGGATTTCAACACTGGAATTCGGGGGGGATTCATGCAGACCAAGCACCAACCTGTTTTGGAATGTTTTACAGGGGGTCCCTCACCCCCCTGTCAGCAGCAACGCGAGAGGCACCCTGGGCCTCAGAGCAGCAGACCCAGAAGGTGGGCAGACTGGACTAGAGAGAGGGCACGGCAGGTGTACTGGGAGCGACCAGTAGATGCTGGATCAGTCCATTCTCACCTCTTGAAAGATCTGAAAGAGCACTGAGGCTTTGACAGAATATTTTGTCCCAGACTGCAAAAAAAATTTTTTGTAGAATACTGTGCTGTTGT
Source organism: Neotragus pygmaeus (assembly GCA_006410875.1). NCBI lineage: Eukaryota > Metazoa > Chordata > Mammalia > Artiodactyla > Bovidae > Neotragus > Neotragus pygmaeus. Next base: position 156,985 of record SJYV01034846.1, on the reverse strand, counting down.
TATCTTCTCCAATTGTATAGGTTGAGAAATGCAGAGCATAAAGCTTAGTGATTTGAACTTAAGCACTTTCTAGGAGAAGCAAAAGACTCATTAAAATTAACTTTATGACCTTGGCATTCTGTACCGTTTCAAAGTAACCAATTATAGAAAATGGAAATGAGATGTCAAGATTTCGATTTTAGTTTCAAAGCAAATGCAGTCCCTTCCTAGTGATTAATAATTAAAATAAACTTCATGGTTCTAGGGAACAGCCTAATTTGGGCAATGGTTTTAAAAATTGTAATTTGTAAACCACCAGCCCCAGAATCACATGAGAGTTTTGTTATTAACCTGCCTTCTTCTCACCCTCCCTCCCTCTCTCTCACACACACACACTCACACACACACACACACACACACACACACACACACACACACTACTAGGTCCTCTATTAAACTTATCTGGTGGTGAGGGACCTGGGAGTTTGCATTTTTAATAAGCTCCCGGGATCTAGACATTTTCAATCAGGTTTTAAGCCATTAATGTATAGACTCTTTCCCTCTCATGCTGATAATACCCAATACTAAATACTAATTTAGTAACAATAATAATATTTTTCTAAACATGAGCCTAAGCGATGGTTAGATACCATCACCAACTCAATGGACATAAATATGAGCAAACTCCAGGAAAGAGTGAAGGACAGGGAAGCCTGCTGTGCTGCAGTCCATGGGGTCACAAAAAGTAGAACAGGACTTAGCAACTCAACAACAAATGGGCCTGTGTTATCTCATGCGTAATTGTTGAGTGTGTCTCATGCACAATCCTCTCAGCAACTCGTGGGATAATCAGCGTCTTCCCCCTCACTACAGGGATGCAGAAACTGAGGCAGGAGTAGCTTGTCCAGGTCATTCTGCTGGGTAATGGCTCTGGACTGAAGGACTGAGCACCCAGAGCTCCTGACAGTCACAGAGAGAGGTGAACTCACAGGCCCCTCTTCCCCCACACACTGGCAGACAGATGTTTACATCAATATCCTCGCTGCTTCTAGCCTAGCCAAGGGCCAGGCTCTAAAGAGCAAAGTCCCTTGAGGGAGGAGGAGATGCCACCTGATTGGCCAGCTCGGTTCTGCCCAGGGATGCCCAAGGTGGGCTGTGCCTGCTTCAGGCCTTACCTCCTGAAAACATCATAACCAGGTTGGGCCATTGATGCCTGCCTGGCCAGCCAGTTGATAGCCAGGCAAATGTTGAACATTTTTTCTAGAAAGAGAAAAATCCAATCCTTATCTACCTCTCTGGTATTGGGGAAGGAGGCCTTGTGTCTCCACACCTGGGCAGGGGCATCACAATGCCCTGGGGACCTAGGTTAGCATGATGGAGGTATCTGGTTTAGACCAATGCTTGCTCCATCTTGCTGAGGAGTTAGAGACCTTTTTTCATTGATAAAAACGCAATATTAACTTCCTGCTGCTACTGCTACTGCTGCTAAGTTGCTTCAGTCGTGTCCGACTCTGTGAGACCCCATAGATGGCAGCCCAGCAGACTCCCCCGTCCCTGGGATTCTCCAGGCAAGAATGTTGGAGTGGGTTGCCATTTCCTTCTCTAATGCATGAAAGTGAAAAGTGAGTGAAGTCGCTCAGCCATGTCCGACTCTTCGTGACCCCATGGACTGCAGCCTACCAGGCTCCTCCGTCCATGGGATTTTAAAGGCAAGAGTACTGGAGTGGGTTGCCAATGCCTTCTCTGATTAACTTCCTAGAGCTGCCATAACAAATGAGCAGAAACTGGATGGCTCAAGATGACAGCAATCCATTCTCTCATCATTGCAGAATACAGAAGTTCAAAATCAAGGTGAAGCAGAGCCATGATCCTGCTCAAGGTGCTAGATGAGGATACTTCTTTGCCTCTTTCAGATGGGTAACTCCTGAGTTTATGGTGGTTGCTGTTTAGTCACTCAGTCATGTCTGACTCTTTCGTGAACCCCAAGGACTATAACCCTCCAGGCTCCTCTGTCCATGGAATTCTCCAGGCAAGAATACTGGAGTAGGTTGCCATGACCTTCTTCAGGGGATCATCCCAACCCAGGGATCGAACTGGTATCTCCTGTATTTCAGGTGCTTTCTTTACCACTGAGTCACCAGGGAAGCCCAACACAACTCTAATCTTTGTCTTTGCCTTCATATGGCCTTTGTCTCTGTGTGTATCTCTGTCTTCTCCTTTTGAGTATCTCATAAGGGCATATATGATGAGATTTAGGGCCCACCTGAATCTAGGATGCTCTTACTCCCAGATCCCTGCCTGAATCACATCTTCAAAGACCCTAACTCCAAATAAGGGAATATTCTAAGGTTCTGGGTGGACCTATCTTTTGGGGGACAGTTTTTGAACTCACTGTAGATGTTTTACATATAAGGATTCAAAAATAAAAAACAACCACGCTTATGTAAAAGAAAAGTTTGCAGACATAACTCTCGGTTTCCCTGTTCTTATTCTCTCTCCAGCCAGGCCTAAAGATAGTTCCCAAATTTCTCTGGAGCAACTATCTCCACAGAAAACTTAAGACTAGCATTTTTTACATGCACCTTACCAGCAAACAATGCAGGAGATCTGGGTTCAATCCCTAGGTGGGGAAGATCCCCTGGAGAAGGAAATGGCAACTCACCCCAGTACTCTTGCCTGGAGAATTCCATGGATAGAGGAGCCTGGTGGGCTATAGTTCATGAGGTCTCAAGAGTCAGATATGACTTCGTGACTAAACCACCACCACCAGCCAACAATAGATTGAAAGAACAGTGAGCACACTAGGGAAAAAATAAGCTGTTTGGTAGAATAATGGGATTTTGAGGGCATGCTTTCAACCTTCAGGGGTTTCTCGAGTGGAGAAGAGGAGGAGAGATGCCAGTGGGTTGTTTTTCCTTTAAGAGACTGGGCACCTGACCCGTTTTTGCTCATCCCACGCTTCTTTCTTTAAAGAGAGACAATCTCCTTCATCTCCTTGCAAAGGAGCTGACATTTGGACAGATTCTGATTCAGCGAGCTGGATGCCCTGCTGTGTGAAGGACGGGGCCAGTGATTTCTAAGGAGTCCTCTGGTGATCACAGGCCTCTTCATGAGGGCAGACTTCCCAGGCCCTGGTCTGACTTCTGGGTGACACTAGAGTGACAGTGAGTGACAAGGTCTGCAGATGGATGTTTGATGAGTCACAGCCAGTTCCACTCTAAACCTGAGGCCGCACAGCGTGGGCCAGGGCTCTCCCCAAGCTTGGTTGATCATCAGAATCACCTGGAAGCTTTTTTTTTTTTTAATTCTTTAATTTGACTGCACTGGGTCTTAGTTGAGGCAGGAGGGATGGAGCTCCCTGCCCAGAGATGGAACCCAGGCCCCCGCATTGGGAGTATGGGGTCTTAACCACGGGACCACAGGGAAGTCCCACATTTTGGGAGCTTTAACATTTTGCTTCAGGTGACAGCTTTCTCCCAGCTCCCTCCCCAGACCTACAGAATCAGAATCTCCTGTGGACTGAAGCCTGAGCTTTTCTGTTAGCTCTGGGGCCACACCTTGACTCTCCCCCAGTTCTCCGTGTGAGTCTGGACAAATCAGCCATGCTCCGATGCGTGTACCGTGGGCAGTGGCGGCTCCCCAGGTTGCCTGTGGGGGTCAGAGGCAATGCCTGTAAAAGTGCCACTTTTACAGTGAAATAATCATTAATAAGGGACTTTTCTGGTTGTCCAGTNTGAGTCTGGACAAATCAGCCATGCTCCGATGCGTGTACCGTGGGCAGTGGCGGCTCCCCAGGTTGCCTGTGGGGGTCAGAGGCAATGCCTGTAAAAGTGCCACTTTTACAGTGAAATAATCATTAATAAGGGACTTTCCTGGTTGTCCAGTGGCTAAGACTCCCCACTCCCAATGCAGGGGATCTGGTTTCAATCCCTGGTCAGACAGCTAGATCCCACACGCTGCAAGTAGGAGTTCATAAGCTGCAACTAAAGATTCTTCGTGCCACAACTAAGAAAGATCCGGTGCAGCCAAATAAATAAAAATAAAATAAAACCAAAAAAATTTAAATGATAAATACTAGCAATTTAATCTGAGTTATCTGAAACACCTTATTTTTATGTGAAGGAAGAAGTATTTGTTCTATTTATTAAAAAAAAGAAAAAGAAACACAGGGTAATCCAGCCAGCTTTGACCCCTATCTGATGGGAATGTAACTGCTCAGAATATTTCCTAACTTTTCATTATGAAGCATATGTTTGGGGACAATAGCAGGAATTAAAGAACCTACATTTTCTGTGCCAGCATGTGCCCAGTTGAGAGCAAAAGGCTGTTATTCCTGGCCAGGCTCCAGCTTGCAGAGAAGGGTTGGGATTGGTCTGTGCAAAGAAGGTCCCTTTGCAAACCTCAGAAGCCATGTGGGCTTCCCAGTGGCACTAGTGGTAAAGAACTCGCCTGCCAAAGCAGGAGACCTAAGAGACAGGGGTTCAATCCCTGGGTTGGAAAGATCCCCTGGAGTAGGAAATGGCAGTCCACTCCAGTATTCCTGCCTGGAGAATCCTATGGACAGAGGAGCCAGGTAGGCTACAGTCCACAGGCTAGCGAAGAGTCAGACACAACTGAAGTGACTTAGCAGGCACACACAGAAGCCATGTGCTAGTCAGGAGACCCCAGAGAGCCTTGCCAGCCTTAGGAGGAACATGCCTGTTTGACTTGATGGGAAGGCCTAGAGTCCCACCCACTTTTTAGTGCCTCTTGTAGTCAGGGGTTTACCTTTCACAGATGAAATCATCTACACAAAGGACTGAGTCCAGATGCTCTCAAAGAACATCAGCTGCTGCCATCAGACCATCACCATTCATCTTCTTCTTAGACCATCTGGACTCACATACCCTCCAGTCTGGTTCTCAAGCTTTGCTTCTGAAAGCTAGGAGGCTCTGCCCTGCCTCAAGGCCTTCTGGAACATCCCACGATGTTCTGGGAGGGCCCACAAGTAAAACATGCTCAGGACAAAGCAGAAACAGTCTCTGCTTTGGAGGGAGGTTTTCCCAAGCCAACTTTTCTTTTTATCTGATGGGAAGGGTTGAGTTTACACAAAGCAGTGGCGGGGGACAGCACAAATAAATACAGAAAAACCTCTCCAGGGGCTGCTATTGTGCTTAGCACAATGACAGGCCCTGAAGAGCGTTTTTTAACCAGCTGAGATTGGAAACTGAAAGAAATGTGGTCAGATTACACCCTCCTCCGGAGCGGCCCGTGTGCTGTAGGATAGAAGGGGCATTCCTTTAGTCAGAGTCCTGGATGCTGCAGGGGAGAAGGGAACTTAGGGTATGGAGGCAGGTCTGCAAATTTGGGGCTGAGAAGCTTTGGGCACTAGTCCTCTGACCATCCTGGGCTTTCTCAAAAGCTGTTAGCACAAGTTCCCACCCTTCCCAGGGCTTTCCAGCCAACAGTGGGTCGTATCCAGCAGGGCAGGGCTCGTGACACACCCAGGCAAGGCTGTTTGATCCTGAAGGGAGGTGGAGCGAGGCCCCCTTCCAGCAACGGGAGTTGGGGGTAAGGGGTGGGGGCAGGAGTTAAGTAGCACTGGTGGCTTTCTCAAGCCCCAAGGAAATGTCCTCAGATACTGTAAGGACTGGCAGCTCAGCCTCTGTTGCCTTTGGTTGCTTTGAAGTGAGTCATACAATTGGAAAGATCTTTCTGGAACCAAAGTCATCTTTCATGGGAATGAGTCTCAAGTCTTCTGCAGCTGGTGTTTCTATCCCTCGAGTAAGCTGGAAAAATCTACTCAGAAAACACTGGAGTCCAACAGCTTTAAAACCCCTTGGGAAAAGCTGAGCCCCATACCACCGCCCACCCCCCCTACNCAGAATCAGGTGGGCAGCTTGTCGTAAACCGTTTATTGCTTGCCGCAGATAAGAGTACAGATGTTTGCAAATGGCTTGCTTCTTTGAACAGTAAATGAGAAGAAGTCCGGTGTCAGCCTTACAGTGCCGCCTATCTTAACGCATCTCAATATTCAGAAGGCCAGGAGGAGCACACAGTTGGAGCTCTGCACACGGCAGGGAGCCCCATACATCTGCATCATTGATCAAGCGTGTCATCGTCTAAAAAAATGCACCTAGTAACAGAAATGTATCATCAGACAAATATTAATATAATACAATGTGATATGTTCTCACAACGCTACAGGAATATAGGCAAGTCTGTGATTCAAAACATCTCAGTAAGAAAAGAAACAGGAGTCAGGCTTTGAACAATGACACAAAACCAGTGTTGATGAAAAGCAGGACAGGGCATTCTAGCAGGTACGAGCTTCTGCAAAGGCACACACTTGTGACAGCCACATGGACACAGCTGTAGATTGCGAGTAGCCAGAAGACAGTGTGTGCTTGCAAAGCAGCAGAGAAAGGTGGGGTGGGGTCAGGTGGTGAAAGTGCTGGACAGGGCGTCTGGATATTATCAGTGAACCATCAAGGTTGTGCACGCAGAATAATACGGTCACATCTCCGCTTTAAAAGGGTAACGCAAGGGAAGCAGGGCAGGGGGACATGAGTAAGAAGGGAGAAAAAATGCAGAAAAAAAGACAAGGTGGCACCTTAGATACTTCCATTGTGGGTGGCCTGGCTCCTGCAGTACCTGTGGGGGCACCTGAGCCCTCCTCTGCATGATATTTGCTTACATTTTGAGCTTGGAACTGGGGAGATGGGGTCTGAATCCCATAGGCCAATCGTGTATAAGGCACTTGGTTTCCTTGGGTCTGTTTCATAAAATTAGAAGCAATATAAGGGGCTCCATGAAACAGAGCATGTAAGATGCTTAGCTCAGAGTGGGCACACAGTGAGTCCTCACTGCATGGCAGCGGCTTCATAAATAAAAGCGAATATTTGTGACTTCCCTGGGGGTCCCGTGGTTAAGACTCCATGCTTCCACTGCAGAGGGCCCAGATCCCTGGTCAGGGAACCAGGTCTCACATGCTGTAACTAAGAGCTTGAATACACAACAAAGATCAAAGATTCCACGTGCTGCAACTAAGACCCAGCACAGCCAAATAAATAAATTAATTAATTTTTAAAAAGGTGCTAATGTTTGAGTGAGCATTTCATATCATGCCCAGTCCTATTCTACTTGATTCTCACAATAGCTCTTTGAGGTAGGTATTATTATTATTATTACTGAAGGCAGGAGGGGATGCCAGAAGATGAGATGGTTGGATGGCATCACCACCTCTATGGACATGAATTTGAGCAAGTCCTGGAGATGGTGAAGGACAGGGAAGCCTGGAGTGCTGCAGTCCATGGGGTCACAAAGAATTAGTGACTGAACAGCAAATTGCTATGATTATTCCTATTTTATAGAAATTAAAATTGAGGCTTAGAGAAGTTAGGCAAATTTTCACTAGTTACACAGCTAATTCGGAGAAGGCAATGGCATCCCACTCCAGTACTCTTGCCTGGATAATCCCATGGACGGAGGAGCCTGGTAGGCTGCAGTCCTTGGGGTTGCTGAGGGTCAGACACGACTAATTGACTTCACTTTCACTTTTCAGTTTCATGCATTGGGGAAGGAAATGGTAACCCACTCCAGTGTTCTTGCCTGGAGAATCCCAGGGACGGGGGAGCCTGGTGGGCTGCCGTCTATGGGGTCGCACAGAGTTGGACACGACTGAACCAACTTAGCAGTCAGCAGCAGCACACAGCTAATTATTAATGAAGCTGGAACTCAACCCAAGGGAGTTTTATGCTATAGTCCACACTCAACTACCATGTAATATGGTACCATATAATATGTTATCATTACTATTAACTAGCACATCTTCAGGGGCTCTCAATCTTAAATGACTACTAGACAAAGAGTGTGCTGTTATTGAAGCATATAATACACATTGTGGTCTTGTTTTAAGAACAGAGATGAAAAAAAGCCCAGAACAAAAACGAAAATTCTTGAACGATCAAACTAGTTAAAGGAGTAGTAGAATGCTGGTGGGAATGTAAATCGGTGCAGCTATCATGGGGAACAGTATGGAGGTTCCTTAAGAAACTAAACATAGGGCTACCATATGATTCTACAGTCCCACTCCTGGGCATATATCTGGAGGAAACCAGAGTTCAAAAAGATAGGCACTTCCCTGGAGCTCTGGCAGTTAAGACTCTGAGCTCCCAATGCAGGGAGCTCTGGTTGATCCCTGATGGGAAATTAGATCCCGAATGCCACAACTAAGAACCGACATGCCACAGTGAAGATCCCATGTGCCACAGCTAAAACCCAGCGCAGCCGAATTAAAAAAGAGATGCACGCACCGCAACGTTCATAGCAGCACTATTCACAGCAGCCAAGATACGAAAGCATCTTAAATGTCCATCCACGGACGAATGGATAAAGAAGTTGCAGTATAGGACTTCCCTGGTGTCCAGTGGTCAGGAATTCACCTGCCAATGAAGGAGCCATGAGGTTGGTCCCGGTCTGGGGAGATCCCACACACTGCGGGGCCACCAAGCCTGTATGCCACAACTGAGCCCACGCTGTAGAGCCTGCGTGCCACAACTACTAGACACCACACTTCCAGAGCCTGTGCTCCACAACACGATAAGCCACCACAATGAGAAGCCTGCACCTTGCAATGAAGAGTAGCCGCCACTCGCCGCAACTAGAGAAAACCTGAGCAGCAGCAAAGACCCAGCACGGCCAGGAAATAAATATTAAAATAAAAAATTGTGGTGTGTGTGTATATACACACTGCAACTTTTAAACTATTTCTTTATTATATAATGGAATATTAGCCACAGAAATGAGTGAAATAATGCCATTTACAGCAACATGGATGGACCTAGAGATTATCATACTAAGCCAAAGACAAATATTATGATATTGTTTATAATGTGGAATCTAAAAAAAGGATGCAAATGAAGTGATACACAAAATGGAAACAGACCCCCAGACACAGAAAACAAACTTATGGTTCAGTTCAGTTCAGATCAGACCAAGGGGTAAAGGGGAGGAGGGATAAATTAGGAGTTTGGGATTAACACATGCATACTCCTATATCTAAAATGGATAACCAACAAAAACCTATTGTACAGCACAGGGAACTCTATGCAATATTTTGTAATAACCTATAAGAGAAAATAATCTAAAAGAAAAGATATAAATGTACACATAACTGAATCACTTTACTGTACACCTGAAATTAGTAATATTGTCAAGTAAGCATACTTCAATAGAAATAATATCCTGTCCAAGTGCCAGAAACTCTCAGTACACAATATCATCTGTAAGCATAGTACTTTCCTGTTTCTGAACGGTCTACTTCATCTGGCTTCACAACCCCACAAGATAGCCAGAGAAGGTATTCATTCCTTCTTTACCCATGAGGAAACTGAGGTTCAGGGAGCTTTGGGGATTCTTCAGGTTTAAGTGGCTAATTATCCTTAATAAAGATCACTCAAGCTTCTGGACCAATGACGACATGCTAGTGCCTGTGCTGTGCCCAACAGGTGTTAGGATTTAGCAACCATCTTTTTTTGTGAATTTATAACGTTCTTTAGTAAAAGCCAGAGACACAACTGACGAAACACTGCCCTTCTTCACTGTGAAAGAACACATTTTTGTTATTTAGTGTAGCTGCTGCAACAACTCACTGTTTTGACAAACATAGCCAGATTGTTTACTTTTTAATTTCAGGTTAAGATTAGAATACAAGGCTCAATATTAGACACGAATTTCATGTACGATACTTTTTAATAGTTGAAGTGAATTTTCAATTGATTTCAATGTCAGTTCCGAAAAGTCTTTGAAATTGACACTACAGAATTAATTGTCATTTTCTTTTAGAAGTTGTCATGTTTAGCAAAGATCTTCTGATGGGTATTATTATTTCTATCAATTTTGCCGACAAGCAAACAGGCCTAAAGAGGTTCAATGACTGGCCTTGAGACACATGGCTACTGAGTACCCCCCAGAAANGTTCCGAAAAGTCTTTGAAATTGACACTACAGAATTAATAAAATTGTCATTTTCTTTTAGAAGTTGTCGTGTTTAGCAAAGATCTTCTGATGGGTCTTATTATTTCTATCAATTTTGCAGACAAGCAAACAGGCCTAAAGAGGTTCAATGACTGGCCCTGAGACTCATGGCTACTGAGTACCCCCCAGAAAAGAAAAAAAGAATGCTTTGCTTCAGTCACATCCGACTGTGTGTGACCCTATGGACTGTAGCCCACCAGGCTTCTCTGTCCATGGGTTTCTCCAGGCAAGAATACTGGAGTGGGTTGCCATTTTCTTCTTCAGGGGATCTTCCTGACCCAGGGATCGAACCGGTGACTCTTCTGTCTCCTGCATTGGCAGGCAGGTTCTTTACCACTAGGGCCACCTGGGAAGCCTCAGGCACCATGCCTTGGTGGGAGTACTGGAGAGGACTGGCCAGTCTCACACTGAGAGGCTCCTCTGCATAGTGCAGCCCCCAAAGATGTGGAACCTGGGGGACGTAGTCCTTGCTTTCAGAAAGTCACAGGTGGTGAGACATTGAAGCAGCACAGGATCCGCAGTGGGACAGACCTTGAGAATCCCAGCTTTGGGGCTCCCTGAGTGATTAGGCACGTTTAATTAGCCTCAGAGCTTTGGTTTCCTCGCCTGCTACAGAGGAGCTACAACCATCTGTTCCTAGGGCTGTCCTGAGGGATCCGGTTAAGGGGAAGGGTACCACAAGGCACTCAATACCGAGGCCATCTCACTGCAGTTCAGCTGAAGAGCAGAAACACAGGCAAAACGAGCAGTATTAGGCAACAGTTGAAAAGCACCAAACGTGATGTTCACCCATAGGCATGCAAAGAATTTACTGGGGCAGGTTGGGCTGGGCCCATCAAGGCAGGCCCTGAGAGAGGGCGTGAACTCGGGCTGGTCTTTGATTTAGGGCCAATGGAACCCATGGGAAACGCACAGGGTAACTCCAAAGAGCTGTGGGCAACTGATTTCAGATAGTCAACACTGTCATTACCTTCTGTCCGTGGGGCCAGGTCCTCACGTCTCTCCACCGCCTAGAAGAGCTGGACCTCGTACAGAAGAGATGCCCTTGGCAAAGCTGCAGAGGCGGAGAGGCATGGTGCGTTCAAAGAACTCACAGGGCTTTTGGANGGAGAATCCCAGCTTTGGGGCTCCCTGAGTGATTAGGCACGTTTAATTAGCCTCAGAGCTTTGGTTTCCTCGCCTGCTACGGAGGAGCTACACCATCTGTTCCTAGGGCTGTCCTGAGGGATCCGGTTAAGGGGAAGGGTACCACAAGGCACTCAATACCGAGGCCATCTCACTGCAGTTCAGCTGAAGAGCAGAAACACAGGCAAAACGAGCAGTATTAGGCAACAGTTGAAAAGCACCAAACGTGATGTTCACCCATAGGCATGCAAAGAATTTACTGGGGCAGGTTGGGCTGGGCCCATCAAGGCAGGCCCTGAGAGAGGGCGTGAACTCGGGCTGGTCTTTGATTTAGGGCCAATGGAACCCATGGGAAACGCACAGGGTAACTCCAAAGAGCTGTGGGCAACTGATTTCAGATAGTCAACACTGTCATTACCTTCTGTCCGTGGGGCCAGGTCCTCACGTCTCTCCACCGCCTAGAAGAGCTGGACCTCGTACAGAAGAGATGCCCTTGGCAAAGCTGCAGAGGCGGAGAGGCATGGTGCGTTCAAAGAACTCACAGGGCTTTTGGAAGAGCTGGAGGGCGCGAT